>OVAO01001769.1:0-14225 GCA_900406285.1 Biscutella auriculata
GGCTATTGAAGATAGTTGGAACAAGGAATGTGTTAACATTCGGCCAAAGGATTTCAACCTCTCTCTCAGAAGTTGCAGAGGAAGTTTATCTAAATGGAGAGCAAGGCAGAACATTAATTCCCGTGAGCAAATATCACTGCTTAAGGACAGTCTTCATCATTTGTACAATTCTGATGTTGTTGACTATATTCAAGTTGCTCACATTAAGTCGCAGTTGAGCACTGCTTATAGATTAGAAGAAGAGTTCTGGCGTTCTAAGAGCAGGATTCAATGGTTGAGGGCAGGGGATAAGAACACACGATATTTCCATTCCAAGACCAAGCAGAGAAGGAGTTCTAATCGAATAATTCAGATCAAGGATGATAATGGAATTCAAAGATTTGGACAAGATGAGGTAGAGAGTGTGATTTCAGCATACTTCAGAAATCTTTTTTCCTCATCTCAGCATCCTGGATTTGATCATCATCTTCAAGGTTTTACTCCTAAAGTTACAGCTGCAATGAATCTTTCGTTGATATCGAATGTCACAGAGATGGAAATATTTGAAGCTTTGAAAAGTATAAATGTAGAGAAATGTCCCGGTCCAGATGGATTAGGAGCGGGCTTCTTTAAGCATCATTGGCAAACGATAGGTATGGGAGTTATTGAATACGTTCGCTCTTTCTTCATAACATCTAAGTTACCTGAAGAGATAAACCACACCCATATCTGTCTTATACCAAAGATCTCTAATCCTTCTGAAGTTAAAGACTACAGACCTATCAGTCTTACAAATGTGGCTTATAAAATTGTATCTAAAGTTCTTGCTAACAGAATGAAGCCTTTTTTAGATCGGATCATCTCTCCATTTCAGACTGCTTTCATTCCAGGCAGACTGATAACTGATAATGTGTTGATAACACATGAGTTGCTTCACTCTCTGCATACAAGACATACTGCATCACCTTATATGGCTTTGAAAATAGATATTGAAAAAGCTTTTGACAAGTTAGAGTGGAGGTTTATAGAAGCAATGATGAGGTATCTTGGATTTTCAGATTGTTGGATTAAGTGGGTAATGTCTTGTGTAACAACTCCAACTTATTCGGTTTTAGTGAATTGATCTCCAATGGATAAAATTACTCCATCTCGTGGAATAAGACAAGGGGATCCATTATCCCCTTATCTATATCTCATTTGCACTGAAGGTCTTTCTTTTTTACTGAATAGAGCAGTTCAAGATGGTACAATTCATGGCTATAGAGCAAGTCGAACAGGCCCACAACTCTCTCATTTGCTGTTCGCAGATGACTCCATTTTGTTCTGTAAAGCAGATGCAGTCGAATGCAAGAATCTTATGGATATTCTTAGTAGATATGCAGATATATCAGGACAGAAGGTTAATCTTCTGAAATCTAGTATCATGTTTTCTAAAGGAATTTCATCAGGAGTGAAGGAAATGATTGTTGAGACAACTGGTATAACAAGAACAGGAGGTTTTGGATGTTATTTGGGATTACCAGATTATATAGGTCGAAATAAGAGACAGGTTTTCTCTTATATTGAGCGCAAAACAAATCAAAAGATGGAAAACTGGTATGCCAAATTTCTATCCTCAGGAGGCAAGGAAACATTGATAAAATCAGTAGCTACCTCTTTACCTGTTTATAGTATGTCATGTTTTCTTCTGCCAGTTTCAGTTACAAAAAAGCTTACATCCTCTGTGAGAAGATTCTGGTGGTCTTCTTCTCTTGAAAAAAAAAAGATCAATTGGGTTTCTTGGGATAAAGTTACACGACTAAAGATGGATGGAGGCTTGGGATTTAAGGATTTCAAAAGTTTTAATGTTGCTCTTCTGGCAAAGCAAAGCTGGCGAATGCTTACCAACCCTCATAGTCTTCTGTCTGCTGTTTTCAGAGACAAATACTTCAGAAACACAACACTTCTAGAGGCAAAAAGCAGGACAGTTTGTAGTCATGCTTGGAGAGGAATTTTAGAAGGCAATAAGTTGATTGATTCAGGATCTAAGTGGAATGTAGGTAATGGTCAACGAATCAGAATCTGGAAGGATAAATGGATTGATTTTGATTATAAGATTGAGGGACCTGATAGTCAGGCTAAGGTTGCAGAGTTAATGCATACTCGAAGTACTAGATGGAACATTGATACTCTTCGATCTCTATTCTGCCCTGATGATGTCACTCGAATACTTCTTATACATCCCAGTATTCATGACTCACCTGATCAGCTTGTTTGGAATCATTCTCACAATGGAGATTATACTGTTAGTTCAGGTTAAGCTGCATTAAGATCTCAGAGTCCAGCAGCATCAAGTGGTCAACAAGATCGATCATTTTACTCTTCTTTATGGAAATTATCAATGCCTCCAAAGGTTAAAATTTTCTGGTGGAAAGTATCACATAATGCTTTACCAGTCCAGGATTCTTTAAAATCAAGAGGAATGAAGGTTACGGATCTCTGCTATCTATGTGGTGATGAGATTGAATCAGTTAATCATCTTATGTTCCAGTGCAAATTGTCAAAGGAATTTTGGGATCTGGCTCTAATTCACATTCAGCCACACACTTATTTCAATTCGGACATTATTCACAATATAGCAAGACTGATGGAATTGAACAAGGATGATCACAATTGTGTGCTGTTTCTGTTTTTAGGCTGGAGAATCTGGAAGTTCAGAAACTCTCTCTTATTTGATGGTTGCAGAAGGTCTATTCCTGAGACGATAAACAAAGCTATCACCGATCTTTTGCTATGGCAAGCTTCATGTAGGACAACTGCTGCTGATGATGATTTCACCTTGATTTCTAATTCGTTTTCTACACATCCAGAGATGGTTCCAAAGCTTAGATGCTTAGTAGATGCATCTTGGATCTCAATATCGTCTCCAGCAGGTTTAGGTTGGAATCTAATTTCGGACTTGAATCAATGCCTGGATAATGGATCTGCTTCCTTCTCATCAGTTCAGACGTCGAAGGAGGCTGAAGCATTCGCTCTGAGGGATGCAGTTCAACAGATATCGCGTCTTGGTTATAGAGAAGTCCAATTTTGTGGTGATTTGGCAGAGCTATATAAGTCTTTAGCTCATGTATGCACATCATCAATTCTGGATAATCAGCATCTAAGACCACAAATAGGATCAGCTCTTCATATCTATATCACGGACATCCTCCAAATCTCAAGACTTTTTTATTATAGTTTTCAATATATTAATCGTAATGATAACTCATATGCAGATGCTTTAGCTAAGCAAGCAAGATTACATAATCTATCATATGTAATCAAGTTTTTTGGGTAATGTTGTTTTTAATAATATGAGGTTGACAAAAAAAAACGAATACAATAATACGTTTTTTTAATCAAAATGAAAAAAATATCTTAGTTGTTTGCATTTGCCTTTTGTAAGATTATTTTACAGCAAAAGAAAAGTACTTTTATATAAAAAATCAATACCCAAATTTATTCTATAAAAAAATCAAAACCTAAATATTTTGACACGTATTAATATTAATATTTAACATGTATTGTATTCAAATTAGGTTAATGTTTGTATTAACATGTACATATCGGTTATGTATTTATCGATTGGTTTACTGTCCGGTTTAGTGTTCGGTTTAGTTTGTATATAAACTCATTTGGTTTGTTTATTCTGTTAATGAGAAATTGAATGAAAAGTTCGTTATACATTTCTCTCTATTATGGTATCAGAGCAATCGCTTCGCTCAACAGTTCTGGTTCTTCTTCATCTCTTCGATTCTGAGCTTTTCTTCCTCGATTGAGCTTTGTTTTCGTTCTTTTGTGAGTTTTCGTTCAGATCCATAACTCATCGCTTCGCTATCGGAGTGTTTTCGTTGATGTTTCGAAGCTTCTCTCGGTTTCTCGTTATTCGCTCTTCGCGATGGTCAAACAGGGAAGAAAACTCAGGAGTCAAGAGGTTTTAAGTGAATCGGAGGTATCTGACATGAAGAAACGTAATGGATCCTCTACCAAAGCTGATTCGATCTCAAATGTTGCTCCTATTCCGCATCTGGCAACTAATCGAGGTATCGTGGGATCGATCTTCTCTGGAATGGAATCTTATGATAATGTCCATAGTCCTTTCTTTCTGCATGCTTCCGATAATCCTGGATTGAGTATAGTTAGTCAGATTCTTGATGGATCGAATTATAACAATTGGTTCATCGCTATGAAAGTCAGCCTTGATGCTAAGAATAAGATAGGATTCGTTGATGGATCTCTTCCTAGGCCTGCAGACACTGACTCTATGTTTCATATCTGGAATCGATGCAACAGTATGGTTAAGGCGTGGTTGATGAATGTTGTAAGTTGAGAGATATATGATAGCATATTGTATTATGATGATGCTGCCGAAATGTGGAGAGATCTATACACTAGATTTTGTGTGAGCAATTTACCTCGTAAGTATCAGTTGGAACAGGCCATTGCTAAACCTCAAACAAGGAGCTCTGGATCTATCGACCTATTACACTAAGAAGAAGACATTGTGGGAACAACTATCGAACATAAAGTCTCATTCTGCTAAGAAGTGTAACTGTGATCATGTGAAGGAACTCACTGAGGAGTCTGAGACCAGTAGGATCATCCAGTTCCTTATGGGATTGAATGACAATTTCGCCAATATTCGAGGTCAAATTCTCAACATGAAGCCTATACCGAAGCTCCCTGAGATTTACAACATGTTGGATCAGGATGAAAGTCAGAGGATTGTGGGATTCTCTAACACTTCTGCTTCACATCCTGTGGCTTTCAAGTTCAAACTGATAACAACGTGGGGCAGACTCAGACGTTGCTCACTCAAGGAAGCTATCAAAAGCCGAAGTGTTCTCATTGCTCTCGCCTTGGTCACACTGCAGATAAGTGTTACAAGAAGCATGGTTACCCTCCTGGTATGTTAAAGTCTAAGAAACCACAGACGATCGGTGCTACTAACCTTGCTGTTACTGGTGGTGATGATCAACATGACAAGGTGCAGTCAGACAAACTGGCCTGTGAGAACATGACTACAGAACATATTCAATCGATGATTTCTTACCTGAGTAATCAACTTCACACTACTGGTGTTACATCGCCCATGGAACCAACTCAAGCCTCTACTTCTAACTCCTTACCTGTGATTGCTCAAATTTCAGGTAAACATTCCAGTGATACTCTCACTCCCCTTCGTTCTCTTCCTTCTGACATGCTGATTTCTTCTATATCTAGGGAATCGAATGTGTCTAAGAGAGCTTGGGTAGTGGATTCAGGGGCTACTCATCATGTTAGTCATTGTAGAGATTGGTTTTCTGAATACAAACCATTGGATAGAACCTATGTTACCCTTCCTAATGGTTATACTGTCAGTATAGAAGGCATAGGCTATGTTCAATTGACTGATGCTCTCTCTCTCCATGATGTGCTTTACATTCCTTCCTTCAAGTTTAATCTCCTTAGTGTCAGTGTTTTGACTCGCACTTTGGATTGTCAGATCACCTTTTCTTTTGATTCTTGTTTCGTTCAGGAAGTTTCTCGGGGATTGACGATTGGTCACAGTAGTCAAGTGGGCAACTTATATGTTCTGGATATTGTTAGTAGTCCTAAGCCTGTTTGTTTATCAGGTACTCATACAGTTTCTTTCAATACTCTTGTAGCCCATGATACTTGGCACAACCGTTTGGGTCACCCTTCTCATGCTAAGATAGAATGTTTGGCTGATGTTTTACGGTTATCCAAAACTAAACTCAATAAAACACCTCTTGATCATTGTCATGTATGTCATCTTTCTAAACAAAAACATTTGCCTTTCCCTAAACGTCGAAACTTATGTACTGCTGTCTTTGATTTGCTGCACATAGATACTTGGGGACCGTTTTCTGTACCTACTATAGATGGCTATCGTTTCTTCTTGACTATTGTTGATGATCAAAGTCGTGCCACTTGGGTTTACTTATTACGTCACAAGTCAGATGTCTTGCATGTTTTCCCGGATTTCATACAACTTATTGAGAATCAATATCAGACAAAAGTTAAATCTGTTCGTTCTGATAATGCTTTGGAACTTAAGTTTACTGACTTTTACTTGAAGAAGAGAATTTTAGCTTATCATTCGTGTCCTGAGACACCTGAGCAAAACTCAGTGGTAGAGAGAAAGCATCAACATGTTTTGAATGTCGCTAGGGCCCTGTTATTTCAGTCTAAGGTTCCTCTTTCATTTTGGGGTGACTGTGTGTTGACTGCAGTTTTCTTGATCAATAGATTGCCTACTCCGGTGTTAGGAAACAAGTCTCCTTTTGAGGTCTTAGCTGGGAAAGTTCCTGAGTATGATAGTCTTCGAACCTTTGGGTGCCTTTAATATAGTTCTACATCTCCTAAGGGTAGGACTAAGTTCGATCCTAGAGCAAAAGCTTGTGTATTTTTAGGATATCCCTCTGGTTATAAAGGGTATAAGCTCTTAGACATTGAGACACATTCGGTTTCCGTTTCCAGGCATGTTCTTTTTCATGAGGCTGTTTTTCCTTTTGCATCATCTTCTTCTCTTGATGATCTGCAAGAGTTTTTCCCTCATGCCCCTTCCTCTTCCCACTGGTACTTTGCCTCCGCAGCAGGTGCCTTCTGATGCACATTTACATCAAAATGTGACATCTTCTGAGATTTTGCTCCCTTCTGGCCCGAAATCTCATCGACCAAAGAAACCCCCTTCTCATCTCAAAGATTTCCATTGCTATAATAATACTAGTACTTATGTATATCCCATGGCCAATTATATTTCTTACTCATACTTATCTGAGCCTTTTCGTGCTTTCATTAATGTTGTCACCAAACTCCATGAGCCACGAAAATTTTCTGAGGCTAAGTTGGATCCTTCTTGGTGTGATGCTATGCGTGTGGTACAAGATTCTCTTGAAAGGACTCAGACTTGGAGTATTTGTTCTCTCCCTGAGGGTAAGGTTGCTATAGGTTGCAAATGGGTGTACAAAGTCAAATATCTTTCCGATGGTGGTCTTGAGAGGCTTAAAGCCCGGCTCGTTGCTCAGGGTTACACTCAAGAGGAAGGTATTGATTATGAGGAGACCTTTTCCCCAGTTGCTAAGCTTTCCACAGTTTGGATTCTCATCGTTGTTGCTGCCATCAAGAACTGGTCTCTCTCTGCTTGACATCTCTAATGTTTTTCTTAATGGGGATCTTGATGAGGAGATCTTCATGAAGCTCCCACCTGGTTACACTGATCTTCAGGGGCGCTCTTATCCGGATAACACAGTTTGTACGTTGCTTAAGTCTATCTATGGCTTGAAGCAGGCCTCGAGACAGTGGTATCTCAAATTGTCCTCGACTTTGCAACGCATGGGTTTCAAGAAATCCAGCTGTGATCATACTTTGTTTGTGAAACAAACTTCTCAAGCTTATTTGGCAGTTCTTGTCTATGTGGATGACATCTTGATCGCTGGAGACAATGATGCCGCTGTTGCTTCTTTCAAACATGATTTAGCTACTTGTTTCAAGCTTCGTGACATTGGGCCGCTGCATTACTTTCTTGGCTTGGAAGTGGCTCGCTCTTCCAGTGGTGTGGCTATTTGTCAACGGAAATATATCCTGGAGTTTCTTGATGAGACAGGCTATTTGGGTTGCAAACCTGCTTCGACCCCGATGGATCCCACGATCAAGCTCTCGAAGTCGATGGGCACACTTTTAGCGGAACCGAAAGTCTATCGCAAGTTAGTGGGTAAGCTTATGTACTTGGCTATCACGCGTCCTGACATTGCTTACGCTCTCACTGTCTTGTGTCAGTTCTCTTCTGCCCCTTGTGATAGTCATCTTCAAGCTGTTCATCGAGTTCTTCGCTACTTGAAAGGCTCGGTTGGGCAAGGTGTTTTTTACTCTGCATCTAGCTCGCTTGAGCTTCACGCCTTTGCAGATTCTGACTGGGCGTCGTGTCCTGATACGAGGCGTTCTATCTCTGGCTACACTATGTTCTTAGGCGATTCTCTTGTTTCGTGGAGAGCAAAGAAGCAGCACACTGTTTCTCGAAGCACTGCTGAAGCTGAGTTCCGTGCGCTTGCTGCTGCTTCTTGTGAGATGGTTTGGATCCAGCGACTTCTCTCGGACTTGCTTGCTCCTTGTCCATTACCTTCGAACTTGTTTTGTGATAGTACAGTCGCGCTTCACATTGCGAACAATTCGGTTTATCATGAACGCACCAAGCATGTGGAACTTGATTGCTATACCATTCGCGAGCGTATTGATGATGGTTTGATTAAAACTATGCACGTCCGGACTCACAATCAACTCGCGGATGCTCTCACCAAGGCGCTATATCCGGCGGTTTTCAAGGAGCTCATTGCCAAGATGGGTCTCCGTGACATTTTTGCTCCTCCACCTCCATCTTGAGGTGGGCTATTAACATGTACATATCGGTTATGTATTTATCGATTGGTTTACTGTCCGGTTTAGTGTTCGGTTTAGTTTGTATATAAACTCATTTGGTTTGTTTATTCTGTTAATGAGAAATTGAATGAAAAGCTCGTTATACATTTCTCTCTATTAGTTTGATATGCTTATATTAAATGTATAAAAGTTTTCATCATCACCCTTTCAAATGCCTCTCGCAAGATAATGAATACCACTTTTAGTCACACTAAACACCAGAGTAATTCAAAGGCTGATTGATTAGCTAGAGATGCTCGCATAAACCGTTTTCATGGCTGCCTTTGTAATATTTTGTTTTCATATCCTAGTGTTTGTATATATATTTCTTCTACCAATGCAAATCAGTTCGATCAAAAAATTTATTAAAAATTATATAGGAATGAATTTACTTTTAAAAATATTTTTCTATATTATTACAATTTAATGTTAACATTTTGATTTTAAATAATAATTAAAAATAAATCTAGAAACAGTTATAAAAAAAAACATTTTTCTCTCTTAATTGTTTTATAGACATTTTCTTACGCCTAGACACTTTTTAACTTGAAATTACCCAAATACCCTCTAACTAATAAAAACTAAATCATGTAACTAAATATTTTTTTTTCTTTTTATTTTTCCTTTTCTCTCTCTTTTCTTCTCCCTCCCTTCTGGCTTTTATTTTTCCTCGTCTTTCTCTCTTTTCACCACAATTCAAACTATAAATCATTTGCATACTTTTTTTTTATGGACAATCCCAACTTTAATTTGTTTTTCCTCTCATCTCTCTTTTTTCTTCTCCCTCCCTTCTCGCTTTTATTTTTCCTCCTTTTTCTCTGTCTACACCACAATTCAAACTAAAAATCAATTGCATTATTTTTTTTTGTATCAAACATCGCAACTTTAATTTTGTATGTATCAATCATCCTGACTGTATGGTCGTGATGAAATGATTGATATTTTTATTGTTGAGACCAATTATGAATGTATTGATCCCTTTGACTGTATGGTCGAGATTCTATTGTGATTCCTCATGTATCCATATGTTTTTTTATTGTCGACCAAAAACTATTACTTATATTTTTCGCCCACATAGTTGTCAACATAAAGTTGACTCGATAGGTTACGAATAACCATACAATTGTTTTGATTGGGTTAACCCAACAAAATAAGATACTCTAGTGTATTAAACAAAGAGAAATATGTGGACAACATAATTTAAGAAGCGAAAAACAAATAATAAATACTTAATGTTACAGACTCGACCATATAGTCAGGGTTACTGTGAAGATTGACAATAAGAATTAGGTCATAGATTGAGTAAATCTACAAAACCTAAGGATTTTACAAATGTTATGTGTTCGACCATACAATCGCTCAATAAGGTCAAAATAATATCGGCATAATCTCGATCAACAAGTGTCATGCAACAAGAAACTAGGGAAACAAAGCAAAAATAACACATGGAGGTTTTGTCACGACCATACAGTTGTTTTGATTGAATTAACCCAACAAAATAAGATACTCTAATGTATTAAACAAAGGAAAATACGTGGACAACATAATCTAAGAAGCGGAAAAGAAATAATAAATACTTAATGTTACATATTCGACCATACAGCTTATCGTCCAGCCCAGATTTGTAAAAACCTCGGCAAACCTTCAAAATCCAAACTGCAAAAGTTATTACAGAATCGAGAGAGAAAAATCTATTATAGAAGAGAAGAGACAGTACACCTTAAGATTTCGACACCTAAGAGAGAAGGAAAAAATCTCAACCCTACATAGCTGTCTCCCAACAACCGTACAATATCAGATACACAACCCAAGAAAACTCATAATCACAATCTAACGAGCATTCCCCCATCGTTGGATCATAACCAATTAATCTCATCTAACGGCCAACAATACACACGTGTTTTTACTCAGTTACATTTCAGTTACATTTCATTTTAAACTCAAGGACTTTTATTGTCTTTTCCATCTATTTTTTTCTACTTTATTTTTTTCTTTGGTCATTCAATTGAGCAAAAAATGCTCTAGTTTAAAAAATGTCTATTTTACAAATTAAATTTCAAAAAATATATAAACTCCTAATAGACTCAAAAATCTAATCATTTTTAAAAATATAATCCGTATAATTATTAATAAATAAATAACATTAATTTAATATATTCTTAATTTAAAATAAAACATCAAAATAAAAAGAATATTTATTTAAATTTTAAATAAAGATTTTTTTGTGAAAATATATTGTTTGGCAGTATATATAATAATAATAAATTAAAAGATAATTAAATAAAAATGTGTTTGATAATAAATTTAAAATATTAAAATACAAAATAAAATCTAAATAGAAAAATATAGATTTAACACACTCACCATTTTACTATACAGATTCAGACTGGAATACGGATCCTTCAACTATATATCAAGATAATAATTTTCAGTTTGATTAAAATATCTATATTTAATTTTGACATTTCGTTTTTTTTTTTTCCAATAATATTTTGTTGATTAGCCAGTTTGGCTTTACTCTTTATCCACCTGTGCCACGTGGAGTAGCGTGTCAGTCAACATTCAACAACACCTTTAATCCCCCGCTAGGATTTACCGGCTATCACCGGTGTTATCTCTTTTGTTTAATTAATTATTTCTCTTTTATTTTATTTTCTTCAATTTATCTTGTCTCCGACGTCGGCCGTTATTTCCTAAAAAGGAGACTCGAGTGATTTCTTATTATGTATTCGTAAAAGCAAGATTGAAGAGAGTTAAATCCAGAAAGAATCTGAATCGTATTAACCACATATGAGAATCTGCGGCTTCGAGATTATGCAACATGCCTCGGAGTTGATGTCGTCTTCTTCAGCGGTGGAAGCAATGAATCTTAAGAAAGCTTCGAATTGGTGGTCAGACGTAAATGAGTCTCCGATTTGGCAGGATCGTATCTTCCACATTCTCGCTATTCTCTACGGATTCGTTTCTATTGTTGCTGTGGTACGTTTCGCTTTTGGTTTGTTTCTGGATTTTTGAATCGTCGTCTATGGAAATTTGTGGAACATGTTCTGATTGAGTGAACACATGCTAGATTCAACTGGTGAGAATACAGTTTAGAGTTCCAGAATATGGCTGGACGACGCAAAAGGTTTTCCACTTTCTCAATTTCGTGGTGAATGGAGGTTTGGTGCTGCTAATTCTGATTTCGTGTGTTGCTTTCTGTGTGTATCGCATTGTTGATTGCTTTTGCTTATCTTCTATCTCGCAGTCCGTTCTGTCGTGTTTGTCTTCAGGCGAAATGTGCAGTTCATGCAGCCAGAGGTCAAAGGATCAATTAAATTTTCATTTTGTAATTTTAACATTTTCCAATGCTCTATCTCAACCTTTATAAATTTGCAAATCTTGATGGTTATCTTGCAGATTCTGCAACATATCTTGCTTGATATTCCAAGTCTTGCTTTCTTTACCACTTATGCTCTTCTGGTTCTCTTCTGGGCAGAAATTTACTATCAGGTAATTTCTAACTAGTATACTATTTTGTTTGTTCTTTGATTTTGATATTCACTCCCATCACATTCTTTGATTTGACAGGCGCGTGCCGTATCCACTGATGGACTGAGGCCAAGCTTCTTGACAATAAATGCAGTTATATATATAGTGCAGGTATATATATGCAATCTCTAAGAAGTGAAATTCTGCATTTAATTTTGTTTTTGTGGGGTCATGTACTCGTCCATGGATTATTGCTTTCAGATTTCTCTTTGGTTGATTTTGTGGTGGAAGCCTGTTCGAGTTATGGTAATCCTATCAAAGATGTTCTTTGCAGGTAATTTGCTTGGATCCAGTTTCAGCCGAACATGGTTACGCTATATCTGTCTTGCTATGTAAACCATGGTACTTGTCTAATCTCTTTTCTGAATAAAATTGCAGGTGCTTCATTGTTCGCTGCTCTTGGATTTTTACTTTACGGTGGGAGGTAAGTTTTTCACCAAATTGAATATGTGTACTACTTACCATACTTTCTATCATTGTCTTGCCAAGAGTCACCATTAAGAATGATAACACAAAATGTGCCCATCTTGCTTGCAGTCCCAGTTATTCACTTGCATTCTTGTTCTGCTCTGATGCCTAGCTAGACTAGATTCCCTTTGGTGATTATAGCCTAGCATTTGGGCTTGATGTTGTGTCCTTTTATGTTCATCTTATGTCAGGCTTTTCCTAATGTTGCAACGGTTTCCAGTAGAATCTAAAGGACGGCGCAAAAAGTTGGAAGAGGTGAGACATACAATACTACAAAATCACAAGTATATAGCCAATCAAGTTTTACTACTTCACGCTTCTTGACTATTTACCCTCTTTGCTCTCTTCTGTATTGTAGGTCGGTTATGTGACAATCATATGCTTTACGTGTTTCCTAATTCGCTGTATCATGGTAAAGACACATACATACACATAAAATGTTTGTTCTGTAGTCAAAATTGAGTTTAACATCTAACCAAAGCTTTTGTGATTTAACATGGTTTAGATGTGCTTTGCTGCCTTCAATGAGGGAGCAAACCTTGATGTGTTGAATCATCCCATTCTCAACTTCATATACTACCTGGTAAGCTCTCTCTTAAGGCTTAGTCACAGGATCTGATCATGAATCTTACTTACCTAATCTTGTTACCTAATTACAGTTGGTAGAGATCTGATCATGAATCTTACTTACCTATAGGTTTAGTCACATGATCTGATCATGAATTTTACTTTACCTAATTACAGTTGGTAGAGATATTACCTTCTTCTCTAGTCCTCTTCATTTTGAGAAAGTTACCACCAAAACGAGGCATCACACAGTACCATCAGATTCGCTGAAATGTAAAGAGACACACCACAGTGAATGATCACACGAAGACAATTGGTTAAACAGAGGTCAAACTGAATCCATGTGTTCTTTGATCGGATAAGCATTTCTTATTCAATAGAGAGAGCAAAATATACACCTATGAGATAGATCTAAAGCTGATCGATCATTCTTTATAGTTTTATATGTAATATTGTAACTTTTTGAAATATTGGTGGAGGATACAGTCAAAGGCATATGACATCGATTTAGTGTTGACAAAAAAAAACACACACAATTGATACATAAAGACTTCTTTGCTTTTACAGACAAGTTTTATGTCCATTACACTTGAAAGAACACAATATGATATAGAAAGTATCCGAATTTGATAAATTAGGTTGTTCTTTGAGGCCTGATTTCGATTCCTTGAATAATCAAACCACTCTTCCAATGTCCCATTTGAGTCTCCATTATAGCAATCTCGATCTCATCACCATCATCACAATCTCCGATGTAAAACTTGCCAAGTTCAACTTCCTTCCAACCATCTCCTCTCTCCTTAGGCTCCTTCACATTCCTACCACTCTTACTCTGACCTGCTTCAACTTCAACTTTGTCTGTAATCCGAGGACGTCTCGTCCTAAACACTCCAGCAGACACACCGCCAGATTCGAGAAAAACTGATGTTTTGGTAGCTTCTTTTCCCACAAAGCCAACGGAAGCTTCAACAGGTGCATGATCGAACCCGTATGATCTATTACCTGCTCTCTTTAGCACTGCGTAAACTGAATAATGTGTTTCTTTTGATAAGACTTTGCAACTTATCTTCCCACGAATCTCGAACCAACACACATTTCGAAGCTCTGCTACTTTCTCAAACCTAATCCATATAGTTAAGGAATCATAAACACCAATTGCACAATCTAAGAAACAAGAGGAATAAGCAACGAAGTAAAGAAAGAAATTACTTAGATTGAGGAAGTGAAATCCATTGCCAATAAGC
>OVAO01001770.1:0-14214 GCA_900406285.1 Biscutella auriculata
AAAGAAGTAGAAGAAAAAGAAGGGGAGGATTTGAATCGTCTTCTTCATATCACTACATAAGCATATGAGTGTAATTGGCAATAGGGTGAAAGTTCGAAGATGAAGAAAGGGTGAAAATGGGAAATGTAAATAATCTGAGAGGAATTTGAGGATATGAAGTAGAAGAGAACCAAGGAGATTGTCTGTGATGTGAAGGAGTGAGTGAATGAGAGAGAAAAATAGAAAATATATAGTAAATGAAAGAGAGATAGCTCATTCTGGAATTGAGAAATTTTGATTTGAATCTTCTTCTTTCTTCTTGCTCTTGTAACTCGAATTCGAGTACTGATCTCTAATGGCTGGATTTGAGGCTTGAGCTTAGAGAAGTGAATATTGGCGTTGTAAGCATTTGAACGTGGAATTCATTGTTTGATTCTGTATAGTTTGGGGGTGATCTAAAATACTCTTGAATTGTACTGTACCAAAGGTATCAGAGCCAGAACTTCCTCGGTATCATGGTGGAGACTAGATCTAAAACGGCACAGCGAGAATCAACCATTCACGATAGTGAAGATTCGCTGGGATCTCGTGTGGGAGCTCTTGAGGAACTTGTCGCGGGGCAGACGGAAGCAATCAAGCAGAGTGTAGGGGAAATGCTTGATTCATTCCTCTCAAACAACCATCTGCGGATAGAGAACCAGAGGCCGCCGATATTACCGAATCCGCCAGGAGTTACAGGAGAAAACGCGGATCGACATCGGAACGAGAGAGCTTCACCCACCAATCACTACGGCGCTCTTACAAGGTTAGGCAAACTCGAATTCCCTCGTTTCAATGGAGATAGCCTTAAATCGTGGGTGTATAAGGCAGAGGAATTCTTTTCGTTAGATTTTACTCCTCTGGATTTAAAAGCTAAGATTGTTGCGATGCATTTTGATGGTCCTGCTGATGTATGGCAACAGTCGTTAGTCCAGTCTACGTTTGGGATCAATCTGATGAATGATTGGTTAGCGTATAAGGTTCTATTGCGGGAAAGGTTCGAAGATGTATGTGATGAACCAATGGCTGAACTCAAGAAGTTGCAAGAAACCAACGGTATTGTGGATTATCACGAGCGTTTTGAACTGATCAAGACACGTCTCACATTATCTGAGGACTACTTGGTCAGTGCATACTTGGTTGGGTTACGCCTCGATACTCAGATGCATGTGAGGATGTTCCAACCTCGCACAGTTCACTATTGTTTCAGGCTGGGAAGGCTTTATGAACAGGCTCATCCACACAAAGGAGATGGTCAAAGATCGACAACAAATTACTCCGGTTCACAAGAATTTAAAGGTTCTTTTAAAAGTTATCATAAAGGGGATAATGAGGGTTCACATATGTTCAAAGGTGGAGGGGGAACTACAAGGGAACCGAGGAAAATTTTGTCCAGTTCAGAAATGACTGAGAAAAGATCTAAAGGACTATGTTTCTACTGCGATGAGAAATATACTCCAAAACATGCGTTGACACATAAGAAAAAATAATTGTTCTTACTAGATGGTGATAATGGAGAGGAAGAGTTTTCACAGTGGCCAGATGGGGAGAATGGAGAGGAGGAAGAAGCTCCTCCGATATATGTCAATGCCGTTGCAGGCGTAGCTGATTACAACACGATGAGGGTCAGGGGTCTGTGGGGCAAACGTACTGTCTTTGTACTCATTGACTCAGGGTCCACTCATAACTACTTGGATGCATAAGTAGCAAGAAAGTTGGGGTGCAAAGTGATTTCTGTGGGAATGACGCAAGTATCAGTGGCTGGTGGGAGAAAGTTAGAGGTGAAAGGCAAAATCAATGGGTTTGCGTGGAAGTTCCAGAATCATTTGTTCACAGCTGACATGATGATCATCCCTTTGGGAGGTTGTGACATGGTACTGGGTATTCAGTGGCTCGAGAATTGGGAGCCATCACATGGGATTTCAGAAAACTAGAGATGAGGTTTATTTGGGAAAACCGTAAGGTGTTGTTGAGTGGTATTCAACAGGGATCAGTGAGGGAAGTAAGAGCTCTGAAACTTAACAAGACTTGTCAGAGTGAGTTGCATTGCTCGATGTTATATGCAATCCAGGTGCAGAGGGATGAAATGACAAGAGAAGAGAGAGTGACAACGTCAACTGGGACGATACAGCCACAAGAGATTACAGACTTATTGCTACAGTATGACATGGTATTTAAAGAACCAACATCCCTACCTCCTTTTCGAAAAAATCACAATCACAAGATTCCACTGTTGGAAGGCTCGAATCCTATTAACCAAAGACCTTATCGTTACTCATTACAACAGAAGAATGAGGTTGATAAGATAGTAGAGGGGATGCTGCAAGATGGAACTATTCAGGATAGTTCAAGCCCTTACGCTTCTCCAGTGGTCTTGGTGAAGAAGAAGGACGGAGCCTGGAGACTCTGCGTTGATTACAGAGGATTGAACAACTCCACTGTTAAAGATAGGTTCCCCATTCCTCTAATAGAAGACTTGATGGACGAACTTGGAGGATCAAAAATCTATTCTAAGATAGACTTAAGAGCGAGATACCATCAAGTTCGGATGGAGCCTGAAGATGTGTATAAGACAGCGTTTAAAACCCATAGTGGTCATTACCAATATCTTGTAATGCCTTTTGGGCTTACAAACGCGCCTGCTACGTTTCAAGGCTTGATGAATTCAGTATTTAAAGCGTGTTTGAGGAAGTTTATTCAAGTGTTCTTTAATGATATCTTGGTGTACAGTGCAAGTTTGGAGGAGCACATAGACCATCTGAAGCACACGTTTGAACTGATGAAGAAGAATCAACTATATGGTAAGCTAAGCAAATGTGAATTGCTATGACAAAGGTGGAATACTTGGGTCATTATATCTCTTCAGAGGGAGTTTCCACCGATCTAAGAAAGGTGTCTGCAGTTCAAGATTGGCCGAAACCAAAGTCGCTGAAGCAGTTGAGAGGATTTTTGGGTTTGACAAACTACTACAAACGGTTTGTATAGAATTTTAGGGCAATAGCTAGACCATTGACTGCTTTAACAAAAAGGATGCTTCCGGTTGGAATGAGGAAGCAGAAACAACATTTAAAGAGTTGAAGATCACGATGAATAAGGCTCCAGTTTTGGCCTTTCCAAACTTCAGTAAAACTTTCGTGGTGGAAACGTATGCTAGTGGTCAAGGGATTGGTGTTGTTCTAATGCAAGATGGCCACCCTTTGGCTTATATTAGCAGACACCTACAAGGGCAACAACTGAGTTTATCCATCTATGAAAAGAAGCTCCTCGCAGTCGTATTTGCAGTTCAAAGATGGAGACACTACTTGCTTCATGATCATTTTGTTATCAAGACAGATCAAAGAAGCCTTAAGTACCTACTAGAGCAGAGACTTAATACTCCCATCCAACAGTGGCTTCCAAAGCTTTTGGAATTCGATTATGAGATACAATACAAAGAGGGTAAAGAAAACACAGTGGTTGATGCTTTATCACGTATGTAGGGCTCAGAAATCTTACATATGGCCATGACAGTATTGGAATGTGATCTGCTAAAGACAATTCAGGAGGCGTATGATGAGGATCCACAACTCAAGGCTTTAATTACAGAGCTCAAACTAAAGCCAGGTAGTAAGAAACATTATACATTTGCTCACGATGTGTTGAGAAGGAAGAACATAATCGTGGTTCCAAATGTGAGATCGATCAAAGATATTATACTTGAATGGTTACATGGGTCTGGGAGTGGAGGACACTCAGGTCGTGATGCTACAAACCAAAAAGTGAAGGGTTTATTCTATTGGAAATGAATGTCGAAGGATATTCACGCGTATATCAGACAATGCGGAGTTTGTCAATGTTGTAAGTACGAAACTGTGGCTTCTATAGGGCTACTACAACCTTTACCAATACCTGATTCTATCTGGAGCGATTTGTCTATGGATTTTATCGACGGATTACCAAATTCATTAGGTAAAACAGTGATCTTCGTGGTCGTAGACAGATTAACGAAAACAGCTCATTTCAGTGCATTGAGCCATCCGTATACAGCCATCTCAGTAGCTCAAGTGTTTATGGATACAGTCTACAAGCTCCATTGATGTCCTCGGTCGATTGTAAGCGACAAGGATGCAGTATTCCTTAGCGAATTCTGGAAAGAATTGTTCTCGCTGCAAGGAGTTTCACTGCAATTCTCTTCAGCCTATCATCCGCAATCAGACGGATAGACTGAAGTGGTGAATCGAGGATTAGAGACTTACTTGCGATGCATGACAAGTGATAGACCACAGCAGTGGAGCCGTTGGTTACCTCTTGTTGAACTATGGTATAATACAAAGTTTCACTCAGCTATCAGAACCACTCCATTTGAAGCAGTGTATGGGAGACCACCTCCAATTCACCTACCTTATCTACCAGGAGAAACGAAAGTTGCAGAAGTTGCTAGAAGTCTGCAAGCTAGAGAGAGTATGCTGCTGATCCTTAAGTTTCATTTGTTAAGAGCTCAACACCGCATGGAACATAATGCAAATTTACACAGGACAAAACGAGAGTTTGAGATTGGAGACTTCGTGTTTGTCAAACTACAACCATATCATCAGCAATCAGTGGTGCATCGTGGTAATCAGAAATTGGCGCCGAAGTACTATGGGCCATTTAAGATACTAGATCGATGTGGTAAAGTCGCATACATATTGGATTTACCAGCTTACTCTCAAGTGCATCGTGTTCCATGTGTCTCAGCTCAAAATTCTAGTGGGCAATGTAGCTATATCAACTCAGCTTCCATAAGCACTGAATGATGTACTTACAAGAGAACCTGAGAAGATATTAGAACGAAAGATGGTGCAGCGTCAAGGTCGAGCAGTCACTAAGGTTTTGGTTAAATGGTCGAATGAAGAAGAGGAGGAGACAACTTGGGAGTTCCTTTTCGATTTGCAGAATCGTTTTCCGCATTTCGAACCTTAAGGACAAGGTTCTCTTAAGGGGGGAGATCTGTTACAGTTCGTTAATCAGCAAGAAAGGTGACGTGGCAGGAGTAAATAAACGTTGTGACGTGGCATCATCTCATTGGGGGAATGGAAGAACGAAACTGTTAGGCCGTTAGGCTGTTAGTTTCTTCGTTTCAACTTAATAAGAGCTTGTAGCTCATGTCGTTTCCATTATTGAGAAATTGTGATTTGAATCTTCTTCTTTCTTCTTGTAACTCGAATTCGAGTACTAATCTCTAATGGTTGGAGTTGAGGCTTAAGCTTAGAGAAGTGAATATCGGCGTTGTAAGCATTTGAACGTGGAATTCATTGTTTGATTCTTTTGATTCTGTATAGTTTGGGGTGATCTAATCCTCCTGAATTGTACTGTACCAGGGACACCAAGACTAAAATTATGTATTAACGTATAAGCAACCACTGCTAATTCTGACTGTGGATAGCCTCAACTCAATGAAGTTATAAAGAGACTAACCTATTTTCATCATGTGTTGTGCCATCATATTGACCTTGCATATAAGAGAGATAAACCGGACAACTTGAGCATCAAGTTTTGATTCTTCTAGTTTAACTTCATAAAATGGTTTGAGAATGTCGATGACCTGAGAAAACAAAATTGAACTCAGCAAAAGTGCATGAACAATAAGAAAACGTGCCCAAAAAGTATGTTTGAAATAGAAAATAAACAAAAAGTAGCTTAGGGTTGGAAACGAAAGAGGAATATAAGTAAAAGTAGCTTACAACTATCTTTGAGCAAGACACATCACAAACTATTAGAAAACAAAATAGAGGCATAAGTTAGGGTATCGACACACTTACGGTTGAATTACCAATTTCCTATTTTCCATAGAACATTTCAAGCCATGTGTGGGACTTGGGATGAGTGATAAAGTCCTTTCTGTCAGTCCAAAAAGTCTTTGTCTTGTCCAATAACTTATTGGTAAATATTTCTAATGCACGATCTCATGAGTCATAAGGCCCAGCTAATTTACTCTATCCTTTTACACGAATTCTTCCCCATCTGAAATATACCATAAGTGTTTTCTGATTATCAAACTCTGCACACAGATCAAACATATTAATGATAATGGATCGAGAACCAAAAAGAATGAGGGGTCCTTCAAGAACAAGATAAGTGCGTCTTACTAACCCCGAGAAAGTTACTGCTACCAAAGCAATGAATGAAACTAATAGTAATAGTGTAGTACTGACCTTGCATTTGTAGGTCAAAGAACTTGTTATTGCTATAAACATGGCATCAAAAACATCATCGCCCTATAACATCCAACAAAAATCTCAAATCAATCTGAGAGAAATCGATCAGGAAAAACATCAGTTTCCAACCACATTCATGAACAGAATAAGAGGTAAAAGCCCAAGAGTGAGTTCATAATTCTTAATATGATCATGAATCCATTGATCCAATGCGCCCTTTCTTCTTCAGTCATTGTTGTCATCTTTAGCTCCATATGTCCCTAGAACCACGATAAAAACACATAGACAATAAGAAAACACAATTCAACCAAAATTTCCCAATATCCCAAAGAAAGAAGGAAAAACAACCCTTTTAGCAGAGAAAGACTTGAAATTGCAAAGCAAAGCTCAACAGTGGTATCCAGTGGTGATTTCAGTTGCTTATCATTCGCTCTTGCGAGCATCACGTATACAAACAACACTTTATTATAGTGTCTTGAACGGAGTTCTTCTCTAAGCGTCTCAAGGAGCAAAGATAACTTGTATTTCCTGTTGATGGGCATGAGCCATTTCCTACACAATTTACGTTCAGTGAAGTGAGATCAGACGTCATGAAATGATTGTTTGAAAAGAGACAACTTCTAAAACCACCTCATCAGTTGGTGCATTCAGACTGACTGTCAAAGCACAAGTCAAAACCGCTTCAGTTGAAGACAAGGACACTGCTAGAGACTGTGACCTCGTAGGGACTGAAGTGAAGGTTGTGCTTGTCTACCATTCCTAGCTTTTATGCAATTGTTAATGTTGTGAAATGGCTCTCCCATTCCCTACAGAACACATATATCTCCATGAGAAACCAAAGAAAACCGGTAGACCTTAATCTGATCCAAACAAGTTTGATGCCTACACATATGTGGGTTTTTTTTACTGATGTAGACAGCCAGCTCAACGGTCCGATAGTGGTGAGATTTCTCTTCACGCCTATCATGTGAAAGAAGATAACTATATACATTACAACAAATATCGAAAGCGCCTTAAGAGAATATATGCATTATGGCTTACCTACCAGTGTATTAGAACTGATAATTCATGGTACAACCACTTGGCTCGAAACACAAATTGGTCCACATTTGTCACATAGAACTGGTTTACCTTGCCATTTATGATCAATAAGACATTACTGGATTTAGGACATAGAAATTATCGGCACTGCTAGCTATAAAAAACTAGGTTTTTAACAGGTCAAAATTGAAATGAATTTGGAGATTAACATCACTATTATAAGACATAACTTTAACAGATCAGATAAAATGTCATAAGATGTAAAACTCTTACCAGACAAATACAAACAAATACCGCTCTTCTTGCTCTGCAGAATCATGGATATGACTCTGTAGGTGAAGTTTATTTGGATTCTGATCCCGAGCCTGAGAATACGATGGAGAAATAGCCTTAGAATATTTTTTTGTGAAGCCTAGGACAAAGATTTCTAAATCTATCGTAACCTCGCCAGAGAGCTCTACGTTGAAGCTTACTTTCAATCAAGGAAAGAGTGTGACGCTATGAATGAGGTGTAAATGAGGCTATGAAGGAGATGAAACCGTTGAATCTGAGAAGATGAACAATCGCAGGAGACGAAGAGATAAGAAGGATTTTTTGAAAAAACGTGAAGAAACGGAATAAAGCCTATTCAATAAATTTTGTAGGTTTTGAACACTAGTAAAAAATTTGCGTATAGCCACAATCCAGCCCTGACCAAATTCGTGGGTAAAAATCGGACACAAGATTTATCCACAATCTTCCCACGGTTTGTTGCTGTATACAATCATGGCAAATTCCTGGTTATTTGCCACGAATTATCCACTACTTATTTCGTGGGAAATAATTACCAGGTATTGCCACGAATATATCATGGTAAATAACCACGGATGCTGTAGTGGCGATGTCGTAGGTATATTACCCAGGAAATACCCAGAATATTATTCGTGGCAAAATTAGCCACAAAAAGTCTCATTGCCTTTTTTGTGAAAAAATTTCCACGCTAAATCTGTGGTAATTTCCTGAAAATAACCACAAATTTTCCACACTGATCTTCGTGGGAATATAGACACGATAATTGCCACGAAATTATATCGTGGCTATAGGACGAACCTTAAAAATTAAGTAGTTTTGATTATTAATTTGATTTGACAGTTTTGCCACGAAAATAGCCACGTAATATCGTCGTGGGTTGTAATCGGACGACAAAGAATCAATCTTACAGCTTGAAGTAATTGTTGTACAATTCCCTACCCACTACATTTACCACGAATGTGTGTCGTGGGTTAGTTTTGTATTTCCTCAACTAATTCAGGCGTTTTATTTATTGTGATTTAAGACTTTAGCCACGAATATACCCAGGAAACGCGGGTGTGGGTATGGCTGCAATGATTTTAATTAATTTTACCGGTAAAAGTTATCGTGATGTAACACTATACCCACAAATTTTACCACGAAAAACGGTCGTGGGTATATGATGTTCAATCAAATCTAATCGAAGTGGTTACCGTGGATTTGAGTGGTATTAAATTGCCACGAGTTCTCGGCGTGGCAATGACGTGGGTAAATGTGTTATATATTTGGACGAATGCTTCCTCATTTCTAACATCAACAAATCAAAAATTATAAACATCACAAAGAAATGGAAGATTTTTTCCGATCTCGAGAGTGGATGGATCGTAGAATTGATCCAACTACAAATGATGTATCTGAAGAGTTCAGAATAGGGGTTGAAAGTTTTATAAGTTTTGCAGCTAATCAACCTGGATTTCAAGAACGAGGAACCATATTATTTCCTTGTGGAAGATGTCGGAACATGAAGCAACACGATGTCCGGACAGTGTCCAAACATATTTATCGGGTGGGATTCAAAGGAAATTACTACGTCTGGACGAGTCACGAGGAGAATTGCAACGTATTCAAGGAGGGTGAATCGTCATACAGAAATGACGTTTTGGTTGATGATAATCAAGAAACAGAGGAACGACATGAAGATAACATTCAAATGTCGGGGAATATGCAGAACGAGGGAGAACAGGAGGGACATATCAACATAGAAGAAGATATTGCATATAACGAGGATAGTTTACCAAACACAACAAATGAGAAACCATGTCGAGACAACACTTTTGAAGCATTCGAATCAGCTAATCAACCACTGTATGAAGGAAGTGGAGAAGGAATAACGAAGTTGTTACTCGCTTCCCTTATACTGAAAATGAAGACAAAGCACAATTTCTCGGCAAGTGCAGTGGATGATATACTGGATACTATAAAAAGAGTCCTCCTGATACCCAACGAAGCGCCGGCGACGTACTATGAGGTAAAGAAATTGCTAACTCGCTTGGAATGTCGATGCAAAAAATTGATGTCTGCGAGAATAACTGCATGTTATTTTGGAAACCTAGAGATCGGGATTTATTGAAGTGTAGGTTTTGTGAGAAAGACAGATATCGGCCTAATAAAGGCAAATGAAAAAACAAACCGAATCAGAGAATGTATTATATGCCAATAGCGGATCGACTGAAGCGTTTGTTTCAACTAGAGGGGACAGCGGCTCAAATGCGATGGCACGTTGAACATACCTATCCGGAAGGCAAAATACATCACCTGTCTGACGGATTAGCTTGGAAGCATTTTCAACAGGTATACCCTAATTTTGCATCTGAAAGTCGCAATGTTTATCTAGGGCTGTCAATAGATGGATTTAATCCAGTTGGTATGAATGGTGAGGCGCAATCAATTTGGCCCGTGATCGTTACTCCGTATAATTTTCTCCCTGCAAATCATCCGTACCGACGCAATGTCAACGCATTTACTGGAGGTCTTACAGTAACTGATGAACCAGTTCCATGGTTGAACGGAGAGGAGATTTATCGAGAACGGATAAACAACATCAAAGGGTTACATAGAAGTGTGGATTGTGGAGGTGGACACGAGCGTAATGCTGTTGGTTATGGTGAATATCATAATTGGGTTAAGAAGAGTATATTTTGGGATTTGCCGTATTGGGAACATCAACTTCTACGCTACAATTTGGACGTCATGCACGTAGAGAAAACTTTTTCGATAACATCATCCACACAGTCTTGAATACCCCGGGGAAAAGCAAAGACAACGATAAAGCAAGGGAAGATCTCGCTATTATTTGTAGACGACCTGATCTAAATCTTAGAGCTGATGGAGGGATGCCTGTTCCGACGTACAAATTGTCAAACGAAGGTAAAAAAAGGTTCCTCATGTGGCTTAAAACTGAAATAAAATTTCCAGATGGATACGCTTCGAAATTTTCCTGGTGAGTTGACGAACGAAGTTGGAAACTCTCTGGACTAGAAAGTCATGACTGTGACGCCATCATGCACCAACTTCTTCCATTTGCGTTCGCGGAATTACTACCAAAAAACGTACACACGGCAATATCAGGTTTGGTAAACTTAAATTATTAAATTAAAGTTTTTTATTTTTTGTTTATATAGTTTTACAAATATAAATTTATTATTACATATTGATATTTAAATTTTTGATTATGTAGAAATTGCGCTATTCTTTCGGGATGTCTCTTCGAAGCTTTTGAGAACATCTGATGTTGTAATTATGAAAGAACACACCGCGTTGAATATGTGTAACTTGGAGAAGATTTTTCCTCCGTCGTTCTTTAATTGTATGGAACATCTCCCAATACACCTCGTAGACGAAGCTAATCTTGGTGGGCCAGTTCAATATCGATTGATGTATCCATTCGAGAGATACATGTTCCATTTGAAAAAAATAAATAAAGAACAAGGCCCATATCAGCGGTTCAATCGTGGCACAATGTCTGGTAGAATAGATTTCTTATGCATCATCTGCTTACTTTGGCCATCCTGAATCTAGAGTTCTTACACAAATGGGAGAAATTCATTTTAGTTATGATGGATACGATGGAGTGCCAAACATATTCAACCATGCAGGACGACTAAGTGGCAAAATGACGGTTGATTGGTTATCAGATCAAGATTACAATATACTTCAGACTTTTCTTATGATTAATTGTGGAGCATTTGAACCTTATGAAAGGTAATTTAAATATATTTTAAAATTCCTAAGTTATTTTGTTATTAGTGTTCCATAATATGACAGGTTGTTCGAGGATGCGATGCGGGCAGAAAACCCATATATAACCGAAGGTCTTTTAAACGCAGCTAAAAACACTCATTTCGCTCATTGGTGTAAACGCTACGTGAGTAATATTTAATATAAAACATAATTTTTGTTTGACAGAACTCTACTTCTAATATGAAATGACTTTTGCAGATAAATTCTTATCGTATGACATATGAATTTCCACTATGGATGTTGGAATTTGTTGATGGCCCACGACAAAGGTACATGGCGTATCCAATATATCACACTCGAGGTTATCATTTCCACACCTATACACATGGAGAAGGGAAGATAACTCAAAATTACGGTGTTTGTGTTCGTGGATCCACAACGGGTGATGATTACTATAGTTTAATTGAAGATATAATGATGATCGAGTATCATGGTGTAGTGAAACTAAAGGTCATGGTTTTCAAATGTGCGTGGTTTGATACAACATCAAACCGTGGTATTCGGAGACATCCGTCTGGTTTTACCGATGTAGCACCGCGCAGACGATACGAAAAATATGATCTGTTCGTATTAGCTAGTCAATGCGATCAAGTTTGTTATATCCCCTATCCCCGAATACGTCAAAGTAGAGTTGAAGATTGGTGGGCTTGTGTCAAATTAACACCAAGGGGAATTAGAGAGACGACAAAAGATCTACAGACAGCGTTACAAGATGATGATGACTACAATCATGTCGTGGTGCCTAGTAACACTATACACGTTGACGCTCGGGTTGTCGGTGATGTTTCAGATTATGATACTCAAGTAGTGCACCAATCCGACAACGAAAACGAAGAAAATTCTTGTTCTGAAACATATTCGGATTCTGATTGATATGTATTTTTAAGTTTACCCGAATTTACCTTTTTTATTTTATATGTTGTAAAGTACTAATCCAATGTATAATATTATTTTATATATATCATAATGTTTAATTTTTTGGTTAGTATTGGTATTTAAATATATGTAAAAGTTTGAGCATATTTATATAATAGTTAATCGGTGTTTAATTTAACTTAGCTCATAGCCACAACTTGCCTCGACCAATTTTCATGGCAATATATTTCGTTTGGGCCAATGTAAATTAAAAGGCCCGATCCAGTTTTATTTTACTAATATTTCCGTGGGTATATATTTTACAATTGGGCCGTGTTATAATTTTGAGCCCAAACCCAATATAATTTACCCACGAATTTACCACGCCTAAGAGTCGTGGGTATACATTAGCATCTAAAACGAGAATTTTTCTCTAAGTGTTGTAAACCCTAGTCACTTTCACATTTCTAAAACTTCTTCTCTTCTCGCCGCCTCCATTTCTCTTCTCTTTTTTCCGGCGTCTCTTTTCTTCTGTCCGGAAAATCCCATCGGATCGAAGCTAAAACGCGTGCCGTTCTCTCCTCCAAGCCGGATCTCCCGAGATTTCGCAACGTCTCGGCGCCTCTACTCAAACCCCACAGAGATTCCTTCGTGTTCTCGCCACATCTTTCTACATCTACCACAATCTCGCTGCATCTGTCACGCTTCCTTGCTCGCCGGGAAAAACCAGTCGTCTCGAGCACGCTCTCCACCTATTTCCGCTGACCACGATCTCTCTCCGCCTTTTCCACCGCTCTCTTCATCTTCCACCAGTTCTCCGCCGAAACCAGGTAATGGGCCAACCCAAAAGTTTAATGGGCCTCAAGGCCCATTAAGAATTTGGGTTGGCCCAAATGTTTCTCCTATTTCTGTATTTTATGCGATTCTATTTGTGTGATATACGCGACTGTTTCTGCATTTTATGCAATTCTATTTGAAATATATTCCATTGTTTAGTAATGATTCATGTATGATTAGGAATGATTAATAGTAATGATAAGTGTGATTCATGGATATGATTCATTTTTAAATGTTTCTGGATATGATTCACGTTTATAGGCGATTGATTAATAGTTTCTGGATATGATTCATGTTTCTGATTCATGTTTAGTAATGATACTTGTTTAGTAATGATTCATGTATGATTAACAATGATTAATAGTAATGATAAGTATGATTCATGGATATGATTCATACATAAATGTTTCTGGATATCATTCATGTTTATAGGCGATTGATTAATAGTTTGTGGATATGATTAATGTTTCTGATTCATGTTTAGTAATGATACTTGTTTAGAAATGATTCATGTATGATTAGGAATGATTCTGATTTATGATTAGGAATGATTCATGTTTCTGATTTATGTTTCTGACTCATGTTTAGTAATGTTTCATGTTTAGTAATGATTCTTGTTTAGTAATGATTCTTGTTTCTGGATATTGACACTTGTTTAGTAATGATTCATGTATGATTAGGAATAATTAATAGTAATGATAAGTATGATTCATGGATATGATTCATTTTTAAATGTTTCTGGATATGATTCACGTGTATAGGCGATTGATTAATAGTTTCTGGATATGATTCATGTTTCTGATTCATATTTCTCATTCATTATTCTGATTCATGTTTAGTAATGCTTCATGTTTAGTAATGATTCTTGTTTGCTTTTCCTTAACAATTATGTCTACTCGTCATCGGGGTTCTTTTGTTCCCACACCACAGCCGCAACTACCTAATGCTCTTTCTCCTGGAGCGACTCCGATGGTTGCATCTTCTACCGCTTTGACATCGAGTACCATGGGCTCCAATTCATCTAACATTAGTCTCAACGAACTGATGAACGCGGCTTCGCGTCGTAACCAGCCACACCTTCATCCCAACAGGGAAAACGGTGATTTGTGGTTTAAGATTGACCGTTGCGTCAATAAGTACGTAAGGACAGTGTGGCAGAATAATTTTATGGACCGATGGTGGAATTGGACGATGGTTACACCGGAGAGGAAGCAAA
>OVAO01001772.1:0-14210 GCA_900406285.1 Biscutella auriculata
GTCATTTTCGACTTCTACTTAGTTTACCATTTTACAAAAAAAAAAAAAAAATCAATTTAAATAAAGGATGACATTTGAGAACAACTTTTCTCTCTCGGTGGCTTTTCAGAAATTGACAAAATAAAAAGAGGAAAAAGACAGAACAAAAAAAGGTAAAGAAAATATAATTAAAGACCAAAAGATTGTCAAATAAAGTCATTGTTCCTTTCTCTAAGCTTCACCACTACATTTGATCTTGATTTATACCAAAACTCCGCTTTTTCTTTCAAAAAGTAATTCAATAATTTACTGTGAAGAATTCTCTGCATCTGAAATTCTTCTGATCCAGGTAACGAGACTTGATCTGATCCCTCTATTTCATTTTTTTTCTCTCTCGGTTTGTTCGAACTTCCATGAAATAGGTACTAGATTCAATGATCATACCCAAGCTATCGAAAATCTGAGTACTGTATAATTTTTTACCGTCTGCGTCCGAGCTTTATCGAATTTTTCCATCATATCATCACTTTCGCATATTACTTCTGATTGATTCTCTCTGAATTCTCAAAATTTTGATCATAGTAATCTTTGCTGGTAAAGAAAAATATGGCGTTCGTGACCACTGCTGAAGTTTGTGACGCGAATCAGGAGCTGATTCGGAGTGGCCAGCTCCGAGCTTTGCAACCCCTTTTCCAGATATACGGTCGTCGACAAATCTTCTCAGGGCCAGTAGTTACTGTCAAAGTATTCGAAGACAATGGTTTAATCCGACAATTCCTCGAGGAGAAAGGTAATTAAACGATTCTTTAACTCAAAGTTCAAACCTTGGTTGTAGCTTCACTACTTGCTGAGAGAAAGAGAAAGAGAGTCTTGTGTAATCTTTGGTTAGTGTGTAATCTATCTCTTTGCAAATACATCTTTTACGATGAAAAGGCAAGTTAGGTATTCAAAACCTGTGTGGTGGTTTCAGGCTCTTTGGAAGTGTTCAAGATTTTCTCTTTGAGGGTTTTACTTGTGATTCACATCTAAGAATCTTGAAATGTTTGGATGTTATTAGGAAACGGAAGAGTTCTGGTGGTGGATGGTGGAGGGAGTCAACGATGTGCAATACTCGGAGGTAACCCGGTGGTTCAAGCTCAGAACAACGGATGGGCGGGTATCGTTGTGAACGGATGCATCAGAGACGTGGATGAGATCAATGGTTGTGATATTGGAGTGAGAGCTTTGGCTTCTCATCCAATAAAGGCGAGTAAGAAAGGACTTGGAGAACAACGAGTTCCTGTTAATATTGCAGGGACTCGGATTTGTGATGGAGAATGGGTTTATGCTGATACTGATGGCATTCTTGTCTCTCAGATTGAGTTATCCGTTTAAGAAAATATGGTTTCTCTTCTTCTTCTTCTGTTTGAGTTATCAGATTGCATTTCTTCTGTTTCAAAAAGACCGAATCTTGGCTTTGTGTTCTTCACTATTGTGTTTTATATCAAACTTATGATACACGTTGCTTGAGATACTGTTAAAATTATATAATGGAGAAGGAAATTTACGTTTTCTGCAAGTGACTAGTGTGGTTTAAACTTCTGTCTCTCTTTTTCATTTAGAAGGATCCGATAACCCGAAGGCACATATCCAAATATCCGTACCACTGTAAAACCCTATTTACATTTATTCTCTCTCTCGCAGTTCGATCTCTCACTCTTACTCCGACGACTATGGCGGCCGAGAAATTGTCGATCTCTCTCGGAGGGAAAGGCTCTTCTCTATCTTCTTCCTCCGTATACAAGGTTTCCGCCGGTTTCGCTCAGGTGCGAATTGATTCTTCCGCGCTCGATAGATATTCCGCCAAAAATCCTCAAATAGTCAAAAAGAGCTCCTCCTTCGTTATCCCTCAAGGCTTGACGACTGAGGAGGTCCGATCTTCGTTAACGGTCCTCTTAAACAAGCTTCTCCTCTCAGCTTCCTCGTCCTCTTCAAATAACGTCCTTACGCTTCTTCCCGTTAAGATATCGGAGATTCTGAATTCGAAGGCGGAAGCCTTTGATTTCGCCGAGAATGATTTGACTGAAGGAGAATGTACTGTGTTGGAGAATGCATGTGCTCCGTTGATCGGAATATGCTCTGTTATCGACCACAAATCTTCAGTACTTTCCCAGATCGTTGATGCGATTGCTGCTTTGAGTTGCGAGGCTACAAAGGCTGATGTGACTTCCTTTAACTCGTTGGATTCAGGAGACGGGTATGGGGACAAAGACGCCATTGCAGTTGCTGGTGATCTCAAGGTTTTGCTAAATGGCTCTAAACTTGTCGGGAAAAAAGAAATCGAAGCGGTTTCGAAAATCCCGAGAATCCATGGGAGATTCCGTGATGTTGTAAAAAATGTACATGCTGTTGTTAGGGTAGAACTGAATTCCAGTGTCAAAGGAGGGAAAAGTGGAGCGGGAAACTCTGGAACTGGTGAGGCTTTGGGAACAACATTGTTAGCTTTGTCTGCGGCAATAAAAAATATGGGAGAATGTTCGTTTATTTGTGCCAAATTGTCTTTTGAGTCTATTGAAAACGAGGATCTGAGAAATGGTTTATCGAGTTTGTTTGAAAAGTGTTGTCTTGATTATGATAGTCTGAAGAGTGCTCATAAGGTAGCATACAATGCTCTCTTTGATGACAAGGACTACTGCAAATTTGCTCACCTTGTGAATGAGTGTCTTGGCATTGTATATAAAATTGTTGGTTGGGAAGCTGTGGCTGCCTTCTTTACCCTTCAAGGTGTAGAATTGTTCAGTGAGAAGAGTGTAGATGCTGGTGGGGAGGAGCCCAAAACAGATAAAAAGAGTGATAAAAAGAAGAAGAATGAGAAAAAAATTGTCTTGGGTAAGGGGACAAGCATACTTCTCCAGTTTATCAGAGACAGACTGCTCGGTGAAGTTACAATCACTAGTGATCGGGTTGAAACAGTAAAGCAATGGGTGGAGAAAGTCTTGCGTCTTTTGAACCCGGAGGAACTTGGCTTTTCTTGCTTCCTGGATAAAGTCAAAGAGATCGTGGAAAGTAATGAAAACAGGAGACTTCCTAAACTACCAAAGGTAAGGAAGATCAGCTTTCCTGAATGTATCCTTCCTTCATTAGCTGAACATAGGTTTGGTGGATTATAAATTGGCTGCTAAAGGATGTGAATAGTCCATCTCTTCACCTATTGCTGCAAAATTGCTAGTTTTCCAGTTGGAGCAGTACGTTCGTATACTAATGCAATGTTGTCGTGGATGCTTTAATTTCCTTTTCTGATCAAATTCCTTGGTCTCATCAGTCTCTTTCTCATTTGTCTTATCCCTGCCAGGGTACTCGTGATTTTGCCAAAGAGCAAATGACAGTCCGAGAGAAAGCTTTTTCAATCATACAAGAAGTTTTCAAGAGACACGGTGCTTCTGCCCTTGATACACCTGTTTTTGAATTGAGAGAGACACTTATGGGGAAGTACGGAGAAGATTCAAAGTTGATTTATGATATTGCTGACCAGGTAACTCGTTTTGATTCCGACTCAGTCAGTTTGTGAGGAACTATCAATCTCAAATTATACTTGTTCTGAGCATCGATGATTATGCATGAAACAGGGTGGAGAGCTCTGCTCTTTACGATATGATTTAACAGTTCCATTTGCACGCTATGTGGCTATGAATGGTATTACATCATTCAAAAGATACCAAATAGCTAAAGTATACAGAAGGGATAATCCGTCTAAAGGAAGATACAGAGAATTTTATCAATGTGATCTCGATATTGCTGGTTTGTTTGAAAGAATGGGACCTGATTTCGAGATTGTGAAGATCATGACAGAACTGCTTGATGAACTACAAATTGGAGATTATGAGGTGAATTTCTTCAACTGCCTCCTTCTGATAAAATCTTGCTCTTGATACTGAGATAGTAACCTCTTTGTATTGAATAGGTAAAGCTGAGTCACCGGAAGTTGCTTGATGGTATGCTGGAGATATGTGGGGTACCAGCAGAAAAATTCAGAACCATCTGTTCCAGTATCGACAAGCTAGACAAGCAATCATTTGAGCAAGTGAAGAAAGAAATGGTGAGAATATTTTCAACTCATATATAGATTTCGTTGGTGTAATATCAGTTGTTTTGGTCATTTGACTTGTGTAACTGATCAGGTGGAGGAGAAAGGTTTGTCTTCGGAGACAGCAGACAGAATCGGCACTTTTGTCAAGGAAAGAGGACAGCCTATGGAGCTGTTGTCGAAACTTAGACAAGAAGGCAGCGAGCTTTTGACCAACGAGTCATCAAGAGAAGCACTTGAAGATTTGAGCATTATGTTTGAAGCATTTGAAAGATCAAACTGCAGTAACAGAATAGTCTTTGATCTGAGTCTTGCTAGAGGTCTTGACTACTACACCGGAGTCATCTTTGAAGCCGTCTGCAAAGGAGCCGAGGTAAAATGTTTAACCACTCATACTAGATTTTAAGATAAACACTGATGAAAAAACTTTTGGTCTATATTAAGGTTGGATCGATTGGTGCTGGTGGGCGATACGATAACCTTATTGGAATGTTCGGGACTCGACAAGTCCCAGCAGTCGGTATGAGTCTCGGTATTGAGCGAGTATTTAATATACTGGAAGAACTTCAAAAACAACAGAAACAGGTACACACACTTAGACTTATAGATGTGCACATGCTTTGATACGTTTTGATTCTATATAACTAAAATTGGGGTTGGCTGTACAAACAGGTGATTCGATCCACAGAGACGCAAGTTCTAGTAAGTATCATGGTGGATAATCAGCTAGCCGAAGCTGCGGAATTGGTGAGTCAGCTTTGGGCAGCTAAGATAAAAGCAGAGTATCTTGTAAGCAAAAGACGCACAAAGCATTTCGATCGTGCCACGGAATCTGGAATCCCTTGGATGGTGATTGTCGGCAAAGATGAACTCGAAAAAGGTGTTGTTACATTGAAGAAGATCGTTAAAGGCAGTGAAGAGGAGCATCAAGGAGTTAGCAGAGATAGTTTCGTCGACCAATTGCTGAAACTTCTCTCTTCTTGAAACATCTCATCTCTTTTGCTCTTGTTATTACTATTTGCCGGTTTATTACAGACCAGAACATCATAATTTGATTCTGCAGATCACACAAGAAACGGACAAAAATCTGATTCACTACATATTTGTTTCATGTGTCAAAGTGAAATTTATTCGACCGAGGCTTGTTTCTTCTTTCCCTTGGTTTAATAATCCATGGTGGTTTGGAGTTTATAATTATCTCGGCTTCATATAACTATGGCAGTTTCTGAGTTTAATTCACGTGGAATCAGAGTAGCTCTCACGGCTTTTGTTCTTGGCCATCTCTCTTGATGTTGTATAGCATAAGAAATGTTCGTGCAAGCCTCATGGGTTTGCTTCTGAACCGTAACACAAGGCTGACTCGATCCTGCAATTGTCTGGCCTTTCAACGATAAGAGATCCCAACACAAATAGTTGTCGGTAATGTAAATTTATAGATACATTATATAATTCTATGTATTTATATCTAAATTAACATCTTTTGACTAAAACATCCATTAATTTGTTAATAGTTGTGAAGTCAGCTGACACCTAATCAATTGACGAGTCAGCTGGTACTTATTCCAATTTCCTTTTTTATCTCAATCGTAAAAAAAAAATATATATATATATCTAAACATATTTCTAAAATAATAATATTACTAGATTTTTGACTCACGTATAATGAAACTATACATTTATAATATTTTTATATTGTTAATTTTTATTAATTATTAATTATTTTAATTTTATACAATTATAATTATTTGATTTACCAAAAAACTTAATCACGTATAAGAAGTTTGATAATATTATGATATTTTATCATTTTGATGTATTTATAATATTAAAATGATTATTCATATACATATCTCCTATTTATTAAAACAGAAATACTTTTAAAGAATAACATTATCCTCAAGTGTGATTTACATAATATGTCATTGTATAATTATTATTAAAAATTAAAATATTTGTCTAATAACAATCATTATAATAATTATCGATCCAAACAATTTATAAAATAAATAATAAAATTCTTATTCAACAACTATTATTCCATATTTGTAGGGACAATTTTTTTTTTTGAATCAACAATATAGAGTTTATATATATTTATAATAAATATTGATAGATAATTATTTAAATATTTAATAAGGATAAAAAAATTAATAATTATTTTCATTGATCTAAAATTTTTTATAACCAATAAATTTAAATAATAAAGATATGAAATTTTCATTAACCAATAAATTTAAATAATAAAGATCAGAAATTTTATTATTTATTTTTAAAAACTTTTACTAACCAATAATATTAAATAATAAAATTTGATATCTAATTGTATCATTTTACTTAGTTTTAAATATGTGTTACACCTCTTTTATTTTTTATTTGTTTATATTTCTTAAAAACATGAATATAAGTAATTTATTTATTCATATAAACATAAGATATATTTGTGTATACGCTAAGATTCAATTTAAATGATTTAATCTATAGTGTAAACTAATATAATGTTAAAATCATATATAATATATAGATGAATAACCTTTTAAAACATAGTTGAAATTAATCAAAATAACAACGTATTATTATATTATAAAAATTCTTATGTTTAATTCAGCTTTTAGGTGAATAAAATAATTATGAATTATATACGATTAAATAAATTACTAAAATTTTAACAATAAAAATATTATAAATTTATTGAAATATAATATTTCATCTCACACATAGTGTGGATAAAAAATCTAGTTATATAGTAGTTTAACATAATATTATTTTATTTTGTAGATCAAATAAGTTTACCGTCTTTCAAAATATGAACTTTAACATATACAAAAAATCTATTTTTATATAAGTGAATAAATTACTTATGTTTATGTTTCAAAAAATAGAAACAAGTAAAAAATAAAGAGTGCATGTTAAATATTTAAAAATAATTTAAATGATACAATAATATATCAAATTTATGTTATTAAATTCGATTGTCTAGTAACTAATTTTAAAACAAATAAAAATATAAAATTAATTTAAATATTAGTTTTAAAATAAATTATTATTTAAAATTAATCAATAAAACATAGTTAGATATGAAATATTTATTATTTAATTTGATGTGTTAGTAAATATACTAATGGCATATACTCTAATCATTCTAGTAAACAAATATTTATTTCAAATATAATTTTAGAGATATTCTGGTGATGATACATCAACATATATTTTTGTTAATAACACGTCAATAAAAAAATAATTTTCAATAATATATTTTTTTAATAAATTGGGGATTAATAATTGTGATTTCTAACATTTTAATTTTCTAACATACTATCATGTTGAATTTTAAAAATAGTCATAGTTCAAGATGATTTAAGAGGACTCTACAGAAGAGTGCAAATCTAAAGATAAACATGCACAAAATAAATCATCTAAAGGATTTGTTTATCATTATTTTTAATTAGAATTTTATATTTTGTGATAATATGTTTATATTTTGGATAATAGTACATAAAATTGAGAGATTTTGTAAATCGTTAGAATTTTGTATTTTGTTATCTAATTTGGTGGATAGTATCATAATAGTCTATAAAAACTGAGAGATTTGTAAAACGTTAGAATATGTATTTTGTGAAATTATGTTCATTTAGTTGAAAATTGCATGCAGTTTTACAAACAAATTTGTAAAATATTAGATTTTGTATTTTGGAAAATTATATTGATTTTATAAATAATAGTTCACAAAAACTAAGAGAGTTTTCTAAAACGTTAGAATTTTCTGTTTTGAGAAACATGGTATTTTGAGAAATAATGTTGATTTGGTAGATAATAGTCCACAAGAACTGATTTTTTTCTGTAAAATGCTAAGATTTTGCATTTTGAGAACTATGATGATTTGATTGATAATAATCTATAAAATTGAGAGATTTTATAAAGCATTAGAATTTTATTTTTTTGGAATTATGTTTATTTTGTGGGTAATATTCCAAAAAACTAACATTATTGTAAAATGCTAGAATTTGGTATTTGTAAATTTGTGTTTATTTTATGGGTAATAGTCCACAAGAGATTTTGGGAAAATGTTATAATTTTGTATTTTAGAAATTGTGCTTATTTGGTAGATAATAATCCATAAAATTGAGAGATTTGTAAAACTCTATAATTTTGTATTTTCAAAAATTATCCTTTTTTGGTAGGTTATATTTCATAAAAACTGAGAAATTGTCTAAACGCTATAAACTGTATTTTGTAAAATTATGTTGATTTGGTTGATAATAATCCAAGAAAATTAAGAAATTTTATAAAATCTTATAAATTTATACGTTATAAATTATGTTGATTTGGTGGATAATAGTCTATAAACTTGAAAGATTTTGTAAAACATTAAAAATTTAAATTTTATAAAATTATGCTCATTTGGTGGAAAATAGTAAATAAAAGTGAGAAATTTTGTAAAACACTATAATTTTTTATTTTGTGAAATTATGTTCATTTAGTGGATAATAGCATACAAAAACCTAGAGAATTTGTAAAACGCTATAATTTTATATTTTGAGAAATTATGTTGATTTGGTAGATAATAATTTACAAAACTGAAAGATTTTGTAAAATACTAAAATTTTGTATTTTGAAGAATTATGATGATTTGGTGGATAATAGTCAATAAGAACTTATAGATATTGTAAAATATTAAAATATTGTATTTTTGGAAAATTATTCTTATTTTGTCGGTGATAACCAACAAAACCAAGAGATTTGGTAAAATGGTATAATTTTGTATTTTGAGAAATTACAATGATTGGTGGTAATAGTACACAAGATTTTGTAAAACATTTAAATTTTGTATTCTTGGGAAATTATTTTTTTTTTCCTAACAATCAACAAAAACTAAGATATTTGACAAAGTGGTATAATTTTATAATTTGAGAAATTATATTGATTTTGTGGGTAATTTTCGAGTTTATCTACCACCAATAATTATAATATATTTTTTCATTGATAGTTAAACCAATCAAAACTATCTAAAATATTATTTTTCAAACAAGAATAGTACCTAACAAAACATAAATGAAAGAATTTAAAAATCAAAAAGATATTGCATTATAAATTTCACAAAATATATATTTATTTCAAATAAAAAAAATACGAGTAAAAATTAAAACATAAATCATTCGCTAAATATTTTTAATAAGAAGTTGATTATTTCTACTAAATCAAAAAATGTTTTTAAATATAATATTTATTACATTATAAATTTCACCAAATATAATATTTTATTCAAGTACCATTAATTAAAACATTTAGAATTTGTTAACAATTTTGAAAATAGGATGAATTTATCTACATTAAAAATAAAATTTCTTTAACAATCCTAATAAAAGTAAAATCTAATAAATAAAATTTCACTAATCCTAAAAATATTTTTAAAACTAAATTAATTTTTACAATATTTTAACAAATATATCTTAAGAATATTTGAACGAATTAGATAATACTTAATATCTTCATTTCAATATCAAAATCAACCATGAATCATATATAACATAGATACTATATACTATCATGTTTTGTGAATTGTTAATATTAACTTTAAAATAAAAATTACATTGCTCACAACACTTGTGAATTTGTCCTTAATATTATTTTATTTATATTAATTACTTTTAATGTATTTGTGAAATAACAATATGGAGATATAATAAAGAATTAGAGTTGTATCTATGTTGTAGGTTTATTTTTATTTTGTGATTAACATCTATAATTAATATCTTATATTAATATTTATTTAGTTAAAGATATTTAATTTAAATCATCTTAGAAAATAATCATTGTTTTTATTAAAAAATATAAAGGTATAATTTTAGAATATTTTAAATTTATTAATTATATAAATTTAAAATTTAAATAAATAATTGATTGATATAATAAATAATCATAATTATTATTTTAAGTAAGTTAGTTAAATATATTTAATTTAAATCATATAAAAAATAATCTGATTTTATGTTAATATAAGAGATAAAGCTTGGAGATTTGAACGAATATGAGAAAAGAGGATAAATATTTTTTTTAATTATTTAATATTTTTTTCCTACCCTACCTTTAACGTAAGATAAATAATCCCGCATCGAACACCTCGCCCAAAAAACATCGTCTCTCGAACGAAATTATTAAAGCTAGGGTTTACATTTCTCCCACACCCTCCGATTTCTCTTCTCTCGTAGCCGCCATCGACGATGACAGGCAAGGCGAAGCCGAAGAAGCACACGGCTAAGGAGCTCCAGGCGAAAGCCGATGCTGCGTTGACCAATAGAGGCGGAGGAAAAGCAGGACTCGCCGACAGAACCGGTAAGGAAAAAGGAGGTCACGCTAAGTACGAGTGTCCTCACTGCAAGATTACTGCACCTGATCTGAAGACGATGCAGATCCATCACGAATCGAAGCATCCAAAGCTGCCTTACGAAGAGCCTAAGAATCTCCACGAGGCTCTAGCTGCCCCGGAATCTTCCAAACCCAAACCTGGTATCAGAGGAAGCCTCAAGAAATGAAAATTTCATAATTTGATGTATTGTATTCCTTTGAATTATGTTATCTTTTTTATGTCTTGTTTTTTTCAAACTTGATGTTAGAATATAAACTGCTATGATGCTTATGTCTCTCTTACCTTTTCTAATGATCATATAAATTAACTAATAAGTTCTCTTATACAATCTTTTGTTCTTGTTTCTGTATGCTTTGCTCGTTATCTAGCTGCAAACTTATACATCTGCTGGTGATTTTGGTTTTGGTTCATTGATTTGAGTCTTGTCTGAGAATCTTTGCTAAGCTCTGTTTCTGAACAGACATGTAGATGTAGGTCATTAAGGTAAGCCAATCTATTGGTGCAGCACTTAAAACTTGTGGGGGATTTGGGCAAGTGTGAAAGTTTCTCCAAACTCATGTTTAATTCAACAAGCAATCTAAGCATATCTTGACTTCTATCTCTCCTAACAAAAGAAAGATTCTAATTCTCTTTGTGATAATGCAATGGAGGATGAACTTGTGGCTCTTTAATCAAAATCGACTTGACTTTCAGTTTATTCGATCTTTCGACAACTTGAGTAATCCGAATCAATGCTTTTTTTAGTTTTTTGTGTGTTGTTATAGCTTTTCGGCATCTTTAGTGGTGGAGACAGAAACACTTTTGTGTTTGTAATTTTTAGTTTGATAAATCAAATAAGTGAAAACGAATCCAATGAAAAAGAAAGAGTATCTTTGAATTCAATAGAATTTAGTGACATTGTTTGTTATTAGAGTACATTGTGAACCGTCAAGAATCCATCTGTAAATTTCTCTAGCTGATCAAAATCATAGACTCGCTTCTCAAGGTTTTAAAATATCCCCTACACTCAAAAGAATCATCATCATCATGATAAAGGAAAAGGATTAAAAAAAATTCCGATTTCCAATTTCTTTCACCCTTTGATGGCTTGAGGTTTTTGCTGTTCTTGGACAACATTCTCTTCTTGATACAGCAGCTTTCTTCTCTTGAGACCATAACCATTGTACTGATAGATAATGCTGTATAGACATTGCCTTAATCTGAGCACATCGAAATCCTCTATGAACTTTAAATCTCTTTGTCTCCATTTCAAACCAGCGTGCTTCTGGTATTCCTCAAGAACCGATGATAAGCACCAGTTTTGCACTTTCCTCAAGCATCCCACGAGACAACCAGTCCTATGCTGCAAATAGCCAACAGATACAGAAACACCATTTGCCTCGATCAGTTAACTCGACCCAAAACATGTAAATCCCGAGCAGGGTTTTGGTTTGATTGTGTTTACCTTTCCCCTCTTGCAGTGGATGAGAACAGGATGGTTTCTAACATCTGTAAGGACAAATAAACAGAAGAACTAATGAGATAGCTAAAGAGAAGAAGCTAATAAGACATCAAAGTGCCGCTTTTTGATTCCTTACCAACTAGGACTCTAAGAGCATTCATTACTGTATCCTCTGGCATAGGAGTTGGAGGATCCTATGGGGATTAAACAATCCAAACTCAGAAATCCAACACATAACAAATGATTTCAAAAAGCTAATATAATCCAGAAACAAGTACTAATAACAAGACGCTATAAGCCCACAAGAGAGTAAAAACAGGAACACAAGAGAGGGGTCTGATATGTTCTTGAAGCACTCAAGAGATTCAATCAATCATGGAAACAACAATCCAGAAGTAAGCATACCGTTTTGCCTTCGATTCCAAACTGGAAAAGCTTGATGTTGTTGGATTCAAGAGACTTGAGATTATCCTCAGGGTATGGTTCAGGACACAGATAACTGTTTTCCAGAAAATCCAACAATCAAAATTATTCTGCTTGTCACTTTCAACGACGAGTTTTTATCATCCCTTTTATCATATTATTATTAAAAGCATTGAGAGTGAAAGTGATAATTGAAGTAAAATACAAACAGCGACAACGATGCGTGATTAAAGATTCTTTCCTAAATAAACACTGAAGAGATTCAGAATAAATGATAAGAGAGAAAGAGAATCTTACATGATGGATCGAAGATTCAGGGTTGATAAGAAACCAAAATTGTCAAGCTGAGGAAACCCAGATCGGTAAATTCCGTCTTCCACCATCGAGAAATTCGGCGGCGGAATCAAAAGTTCATCATCCACGATTAAACCCATCGATTCAAATTATGTAACTGAATCAAATCAATGTTTCTCTCTCCCTCCGCCTCTCGATAGAGAGACAGAATCTTTTAAAACGAGACAGAGATTGAGAATTGAGAAAAAGGAGATGACGAAGATTTAGTAGTTTTGATAACAAGAAACTCGAAAACGATAATTTAGATTGTTCTTTTATTGTTGGATCCTATGAGATTTCTGATTTTGGTAATAAGGATTTTCTTCCCGATTGCGACACGTGTCACATCTATCGGTTTTGCTTAGCCCTGTCGTTAAATTGATTGGAAAATTCCAACGACTATTTGACTTAGAGAGTCCTTTTTTAGAGTTTTCTATTATTTAAATTCTCATTCTTTGTATTTACGGTTAAATTAATTTGAATTAGAATAGAACATGTCCCTGTTTATTTTTATTTTGTACAGATTATACTATTTCTTGTTTCATTTTGAAACTGATTTAAAAATTTGAGAAATATCTAATTAATTAAAATGGGTTTAAGATTGATATTAATAAAAAATTGAGGTGTATTTTAATCATTTATTAAAATTATTAATACAGTTATTTATATTTTTAGTTTTGTTTGAAATGAATCTATATTTATTGAAATTTATAATTCTAATAAATTTTTTATTTTTAAATATTATTTTATTTAATGTAGATAATTTTATGATCGATTGAATATTTTAACATATAATTAAAAATAATTTATAGTTTTATTATTTAAAAATAAATTTATGTTATGAATTTAATAATAAAAATTCAACCTATTAATAACATCTACTTTAATATACCAGATGACAACGTCGATAAGAGAGATTAGGCGGAGGCAAAAAATCGAAATTAAAATAGGAATTCAAAGAAATATAAAATCGAATTAAACTATGTAAGAAATTGAATGAAATTCGAACTGAATTCGAGATTTAAAATAGTATCTAAAGATCTGAATCTAATAAAAAAATGTAATATTTATTATTATATTTAAGTATTTTAAATATTTTTAATGTAATATTAAAATTTTATATATTTTATATATTTCTCATGTTTATTCTCAATTTTCTGTTTTATTTTTTAAATTTTGAATCAAAATAGTATAAATTTTTGGGTTTATTAATTGTTCGAGTATTTTTAGTATTTTTGAATGAAAATATTTTAAAAACCAGAACCCAAAAATTCAGATCCTATAAATTTTACAAAATTCGAACCGAATATCATAGAATCCGAATAGATCTTAAATTGATGAATCTGAAATTCAAAAGGATTTTATTCCAACCCAAATGGATATCCAAATATCCATGCACGAGGGATTGATAAGAATCATAAAAATTACAAACTATGCTTTTAGATATTTAAGTACCCTTGTTTTTTTTTCTTAAGAAAACATTGCTGTTTTTGACAGTCAAATCCGTCAAAATCAACGCAATTTTTGACGGATTTTGACGAAAAACGGCCGTCAATTCTGAGGTGTCAAAAATGTCCAATTTGTCAAATTCCGTCAAAAAGTTTTGA
>OVAO01001773.1:0-14209 GCA_900406285.1 Biscutella auriculata
CCCGGATTATCGCCATTGGATAGCACATAAGGAGAATGAATGCTGTCCGTGAAATCGAAGGCGGGAGTGTTCGCAGGTACACGCGAAGCGGATCTTTCTGATGCAGATTCTTCTTGTGTTGCAGCTCTCTCCTCTGAGTTTGAATTTCTTCCCGTGCGACGCTGCATATTCTTGACGGAAACCATCGCATTAATCGGAGAAGAAGCAGAAAATCAAGCGAAAGATTTGGTGGGCTTCAACGGAAAGAAGAACTCGAACGATGTCTCAGAAATCGGAAAAATATAGAGAATCATCGCAGCGAAGGAGCACAAGCTCTGATACCATGTTACTTTCATAGATCGAAAGTGAGAAAAAGGAAGAAGAGAGAAGAACCCTCTCGAAAAATAGTTTGTTATTTCTGTTATTGAATCTGGTAGAAGTATTGGTTCATATATATACCAATACAGACTAAACCGATACAAATCAACTCACAATCTCGGTTTACAACTAAATGAAATAAAACCGGGATTCATAATAGCTAATAGTTTGATCGTTCAGGTTATTAGATTGTTAGCTTGGTCGATTAGGTTTGCTAGTACTTATTTGCTGGACCTTGATGTGAGTCCATTTGTTTGTTGCGAGCTGTCTGTGTGCGTCTTAGTTAGGGTTCATCAAATAGCGTGTTAGATTGCTGCATGTTATCGTGTGTTGCTAGCTTGAATTGATTAGGTGTGCGATTAGGTTCTTGTTATTATTTTAGTTCTCGTGCGAGTGTTATAGGATCTGTTAATGTCTGATTACGTATTAAGTTCTGCATCGTTGCGTTATTGTGGATTCCTACAATTTTTTTAAAATTTTTAATGGATTATTACTATCTGTGTTACCAAAAAAATATTCTTAATAAAAATTATTTATTTATAATTTTAAATAAATATTTACGAAATTATTCCTAAATTTTTTTAGTAATTGGCTTATAACAATTACAAAATTAATTCTAAAAATATGTCTTGAAGATAAATATAAACAATTTAGAAAAATTAATTCAAACTTTTAAACAAAACATATCCGATTAAAGTAAATATTTTTTGTTTTTTAAGGAAATTTGTAAATAAATATATTTACTTGAAGATAAATATTAATAATTAGAAAACATAAATAAAAACATTTAACCAACAAAGATTTTGATCAAAGTAATTTTATTTCGATTATTTAAGCAAATTTTTAGATAAATATATTTACTCGAAGATAAATAACTTTTATAAGAAAAATATATCCTAGAAAAAATTTCGGTTTTTTAAATATTGATTAGATATTATATTTGTTTGAAGATGAATATAAACTATTAAAAACATTAATACAAACTTTTAACAAAAAATAACCCGATTAAAGTAAATAATTTTCCGTTGTTTAAGGAAATGAATATTAATAATTAGAAAACATAAATAATTTTTTTAACCAAGAAAGATTCGATCAAATTGTTAGATAAATATATTTACTTGAGGATAAATATATATTTTTTAAAGATCAATACAAATTTAACCAACAAACCTCCGATTCAAATAAATATTTTTTCAAAAAATATTTTCTTCTATATTAAAAGAGAAGCATTGGTGTTTTATTTTAAAACTGGAAACATATTAAATTATATCTCATGTTTTTTTGTTTATTTATGGATGATCATGTGAATGTAAAATCTTGAAGCAAAGATAACTAAATTTATTTTTAATTATCATTTAACATCAAAAGTTTTAGGAGTAAATTATAATAATATACAAAAATATAAATTTATGTTCGTTCAATTCAATACTTTTATTAAGAAATATAATGAAAATTTATATTACATATTATATATATATATATACTTATTAATAATTTTGTTCCTTACAATTTAACTTATGTTATGCTGTGCATGCTTATTAACCTAGTTAGATTGATTTAAGCTGCTGCAATTTATCGTGTTAAGATTTTAATTAGGATTTTTTGTTAGGTTTAAGTGTGGTTCGATTAGAGATTTTAATTAGGATTTTTGGTTAGATTTAAATGTGGTTCGGTTTAGAGATTTCAATTAAGGTTTTCGGTTATTTAGGGGATTAATTCGAATTTTCCTTTTTGATTAGGTTTGGTAGGATTTATTTCCCTTTTAATTCGAGTTTCATTTTTCGTTCTTACATGATCCGGACATTTTCATATTTTGCGTTTTTTTTCGGTTTATGACTTTGATTCTGATCGAGTTATTAACCTAGAAGAACATTTTACTCAGTTGTTTTGATCTTCTTCAGGTACCATGGAACTTTCAGCTCAAGCTATGGGAGTCATGACTCAGCTCATAGCTTAGAAATTCAGCGAAGAAAGCAAGAACCTTGCGTCTCATTTAACACAATAATATGAAGAAAAGGCTGAAGCTTTGCAAAGCAAGATGGAGTAACAAATGGGTCTGTCCGGAAAGAAAGGATCTCATTCATCGGACAGTGAGTACTCTCACACACCTATGCATACGAGGGAATGCACATTGCTAAAGGAAAGGGTATAACAGCTCCAAGCAAAAAAACGTCTAAGCGTCAACCATTCCCAAAAGCTGATAACAAAATGCACATGGGAGGTATAGAGACCTCGACATCGGTCTAGCGAAACCATGCTTGCGGGATAGCGATATCATATGCATCAGTTCTAAGACAAAATAGAAGAAATGGGGGATTATGATCATAGCAGGGGGATGTTTAGAAGAGACAAAGGCCGAGACTATGACCCAACTCGTCAACAACTCAGACACATCAAGATCAAGTTCCCGACATCTTATGGTACTAATTACCCCGAAGTCTATCTCGACTGGGAAAGAAAGATGGAGTCCAACTTTCTAGTCCAAGATACTTTTGGGCCTAACAAGGTGAGGATATCAGTCTCATAGTTCAGTGACTACGCCTTGCTATGGTGGGAACAGTTGGGAATCTCAAGGGAGCGTTCTGGAGCATGTATTATCACTTGAGAGCATCTTTTTATGCACATGAGGAGGAAATTTGTACCAGCTCACTATCAACGAGAAGTCCTCAACAAGCTCAGACGTCTCGTGCAAGGAACTAAGACAGTGCGATACTACTATCAAGGAGCTGGAGATTCTTCTCATTCGCTTTGATCTGCGTGAGGGGAATGAAATGACTATGTCTTGTTTTCTTTGTGGACCAAGTGGAGCTTCATAGCTATGAGGACATAAAAGAGATGGTGCTTAAGGCCGAGCTGATTGAATCACAGCTCCAGAGGCGCCATATCAGACCCAGTTTCACGGCTAACGGTGTTAATCCGAAGGACTTCAACAGACTCACCTATTCCAAGGACGCTAAAACAACATCAGTGACTGTCAAGGAAGAAGTGAAGTCTGAGTTTAAGCCGAGAAGTGGAAACAACCGACCGAGGAGTGGGAACAACTTAAGCTACACACGCTGCTTCAAATGCTAAGGTATGGGACATTATTCTCGAGATTGTCCTAACAGGAAGTTGTTTCTATTGAGGAAGGAGGAGAAATCGTTCCTCAAGAAAGCTTAGAGGAAGAGTTCAAATCAGGTTAAGAAGAAGAGGTTGGAGTTGTGGGAGAGATGTTGGTGACAAGACGTACCATGAGTGTACGGAATCAGCCCGAAGAGCAATGCCAACACGAGAACCTCTTCCATACTCGATGCTTTGTCAAAGGAAAGGTTTGTAGTCTCATCATCGTTGGAAGCAGTTACACCAATGCTGCGATTGAGATTATGGTTCAGAAGCTACAACTAGAGACTATACCGATATCCTACACCATACTAGTTACAATGGTTGAACGAGAGTTGGGTTTTGACAGTGTCTCATCAGGTTAAGTTATCGCTTTCAACAGGTAAGTATGAAGACGAGGTGATGTGCGACGTGCTGCCTATGGGATCAAATCATATTTTGTTAGGAAGGCCTTGGCAATCTGATCGCAAGGTTATTAATGATGGCTTCACCAACAAGCATTCGAGTTCAAGGGGCGCATGATCACTTTTATACATATAACACTGAGTGAGATCTATCAAGATCAACTCCATCTCAAGCTTAAGAACAATCTAGCTAAGTGTAAAGTAGTATCGAACATCCTCTACATAAACTATAGTGAAACATCTAACTTTGAATCATCTACTATATTGATGTTTGTATACAAGGAATCCCTTGTTAGTACTAACCTTTCACAGGAGCTTCCTAGTGGTATGTATAAGCTTTTGCAGGATTACAGTAATGTTTTCCCAGATGATACTCCACGAGGACTACCACCGATTCGCGGGATAGAGCATCAGATCGACTTCGTACCAGGTTCAACATTGCCAAACCGACCTGCATACCAACTAACTCGGTGGAAACAAAGGAGTTGCCGAAGCAAGTAGAGAGCTGATGAGCAAAGGACATATTCGTGAGAGCATGAGTCCTTGCACAATTCCAGTTCTACTAGTGCCAAAGAAAGACGGATCCTGGAGGATGTTAGCGGATTGTCGGGCAATCAACAACATCACCGTCAAGTATAGACACCCAATCCCGCGATTGGACGACATGCTAGACGAGTTATGCGGTTTTACTATCTTCTCCAAGATTGATCAGAAGAGTGGTTACAATCAAATTCAGATGAGGGAAGGGGATGAGTGGAAGACAACATTCAAGACAAAGCAAGGACTCTACGAGTGGCTAGTCATGCCCTTCGGTCTCACCAATGCACCCATCACATTCATGCGTCTCATGAACCATATTTTGAGGCCATTTATTGAGGTCTTTGTAGTCGTTTACTTTGACGACATCCTGGTCTACAATAGGTTTGGAGGAACATCTAGACTACATCAGATTGATTCATAGTGTTCTTCGTTCTCAATCTCTCTTTGCTAATTCTTCTAAGTGTTCATTATGCATTAACNCATTTATTGAGGTCTTTGTAGTCGTTTACTTTGACGACATCCTGGTCTACAATAGAGGTTTGGAAGAACATCTAGACTACATCAGATTGATTCATAATGTTCTTCGTTCTCAATCTCTCTTTGCTAATTCTTCTAAGTGTTCATTATGCATTAACGAAGTTGTTTTCTTAGGTTTTGTAGTGAGTGTAGATGGAGTCAAGGTAGATGAAGAGAAGATCAAGGCGATCAAAGAGTGGTCGAGTACCAAGTCAGTAGGCAAAGTCATTTCGTTCGGGACTTCAGTACCATTGTTGCACCTCTGACCGAAATAATCAAGAAGGACGTTAGATTAAGATGTGGAGACATCCACAAAAAGCCTTTCTTAGCTTAAAACAGAAGCTTATAAATTCTCCTCTCTTTGTACTTCCTGATTTTCTTAAGACTTTTGGGATTGAGTGTGATGCTTCTAGTGTATGTATTGGAGCTGACTGATGCAAGAAAAGAAGATAGTCGCCTAGTTGAGTGAGAAGTTGGGAGGATCTACTCTGAAGTATCCGACTTATGACAAGTGAGAGCGTTGCAGACTTGGCAGCATTATCTCTGGGCAAAGGAGTTCGTGATACACATTGATCACGAGTCACTCAAGCATCTAAAGGGACAACAAAAGCTCAACAAGAGACACGCTCGATGGATCGAGTTTATTGAGACTTTTCCGTACGTCGTCAAGTACAAGAGAGGTATGGATAACGTGGTTGCAGATGCGTTGTCCCGGAGGTACTCTCTCATTTCTCCTTTAACTTCGAGATTAATCGGTTCTGAGCATATTTTAGACTTATATGAAACCGATTATGATTTTGCTGATTATTGTGAAAAGTGTGCTAAGTTTGCTTTTAAGAAATACTATAGACATGATAGGTACTTATTCTACTATGATCGATTATGCATTCCTGGCAGATCTATTCGGGAGTTGTTGGTCCGAAAAGCTTACGCCGGCGGTCTTGTTGGGCATTACAGTCACCAAGACGTTGGTTGATCTTCAAGGACACTTCTATTGGCCTCACATGAAGAAAGATGTCGAAAAGGTTTGTTGTTTTCAAACAGGCTAAGAGTAAGGTTCAACCTCACGGTTTGTACACTCCTCTTCCCATTCCTTCTCACCCTTGGACAAATATTTCTATGGACTTTTTGATAGGCTTACTTCAAACCAGGAATGGTAGAGATTCTATTTTTGTTGTTGTAGACCGGTTCCGTAAGATGGCTCACTTGATAGCTTGTCACAAGACCAATGATGTTGTGAGTGTGGCGATTTTGTTCTTTAAAGAGGTAGTGAGACTACATGGAATGCCCCAGTTATTGTCTCAGATCGTGACACCAAGTACTTGAGCCATTTCTGGCGCACATTGTGGGCGAGGTTGGGAACCAAGCTCTCGTTTTCAACTACTTATCCCCATACCGATGGACAAACAAAAGTGGTAAATTGATCGCTCTCAACCTTGCTGCAAACCATTGTGAAAAGTAATCTCAAGTTGGAGTGTCTACCACACGTCGAGTTCGCCTACAATTATGCAAAGCACTCTTCTAATCTCTTTTCTTCTTTTTAAATTGTTTATGGATTCAACCCTTGTTCCCCTCTCGACTTGATTGCTTTGCCTTTGAAGGAAAGGTGTTGAAGGTACATGAAAAGGCTAAGGAGAACATCGAGAAGAAGACCAAGCAGTATGAGAAGCAGGCCAACAAAGGACGAAAGGAACTGAATTTTGAAGAAGGCGATCTGGTTTGGATTCACTTAAGGAAAGATCGATTTCCAGTTGAGAGGAAGAACAAGCTCATGCCAAGAGTGGATGGACCGTTTGAAGTCATCAAACGAATCAACAACAATGCCTACATAATTGACCTCCAAGGTAAGTATAACATCTCTCATGCGATAAATGTTTCTAACTTGCTTCCTTTTATGGAAAATTATGATTTGAGGACAAATCCTTTTCAAGAGAGAGGGGATGATATGATCGTGAGCATCTCATAAGAGGAGGAATTTGAGCTCGTGGGAAGGATCACTTGTTCCAGAGCTGGAGAGTTAGCAAGATAGGCGCATACACTCATCAACTTAGGAGAGATTGATCTAGAGAAGGCCGAAGCTTGTGCATCCTATGTTTCAAGCTTCAATATTGAAGAACCCTATAATGATCACTAGGTAGCCAAGTGATCGTTCTATACTTTTTTCCTTAGTTGAGGACATTGGAAGGTAGGAGGTTCTTCAACAAGGTTTTTAACGAGGCATATTCATCACTACATCGAGCTACTTAGGATTGTTGTTTAGGACATCACTACATCGAGCCACTTTGATTCAGTACAAGTGGCGCCCATTTAGAGGATTTTAACACCTCGTTGTTTTATTTTTAAATTAGACTACTTGTTGCTTTTATTTGGACGCTTTGTTGTTTTCAAGGGATCATAAAACTCTTGTCTTTTTTCTATTTATGATTGGCGTGACCTATGGAGAAGGCATCCAAGTATTTCCAAAATTATTAGTGTGTTCTGAAGAGTGAATCGACCTCTTGCCTTGGTTCTAAAACGAATCACGTTTCTCCTCCAATCTCTGAGTGATTACAAGAGTAACTTCTATCCATCATAACTGAATCCCATCTCTGTTCTGAGTCGAAATCCACCTCCATTTTCACTACCTCCATCACGCCATTAACATAGTTTCTGATCAGATCCATTGTGTTCTTCATTAACCCCATCATCACACTATCAGTCCTTCACATCAGATTCATCGTCATCCACTCTTATCCAGTATGTCCGGGTTCATTATTGCTGGTGACCGATGCAGATTGCTCCTTTTGGGTCATCTTGATATCGGTCAAGGTTGGTCGATGCTCCTGGCCGATATTGATGCCTTATCCAATTTTCTTTTCTCTTGATCCTTCCTTTATGCTCCAAAATGATCACTTTCATGCCTAAATCCTCCTAAATCACCTGAAATGCAAAATATGCACAAATACAATCATAAAGGACTCTAAATACAACCTAAACTATATAAGAATGTGCATAAAAGACGGCCTCAATGTGATCAAAGGCCACACATATCACTTAGCGACACGGCCGAGATAACCAAGGGCGATCATATTCATTCCCTTGGTGGCCAGGCTAGCAATCCATTGGTGGCCAAGCTAGCATAATCAAGAGACCCTTAAGGGAAGTCTATGCATGAGATTTTGCCCCTATGCAAAGTTCCTCTTGGTTATTCTCTCAACAAATGGTTTGGGTATTCTAATGGGATTTTGCCCCAATGGGATGTCCCTTGGGTCATTAGCTAGATAATCAAGCCTAGTGAAGCCTTACATGCGGGTTGAGAGAAAGCTCTTAGGAAACACTCTTTTGATCGAACCTACTCATGTCTAGATCACGGTTTCCTTGAAGTAAACTCCTTAGAACCGACTACCTACTCCTCACATATGAATACTATTAAGATAGACATGTGTGGTAGGGTTAACAAGAAAATAAAAATCTTTATTACAACAAGTGAGAGCAAGTCTCGGCCTTGGTGAGCTGTGATTACAAGAGATCTAAAGAGAAGCTTGACTTAACTACCTCGACTAACACACAGACAAAACCTAGGAACCGAGGCTAAACCTTAAAAAAATTTAGGTTTAAGGAAAAGAGAGACGAAGGCTTGGAACACAATAGGATCAGAGTAGAAAAAATAGAAGAAAAGAAGTAAAAGAAAGACGATTTATTGCTTGGTGAAAGAGAAGAAACAAGTTCGGTGAAGTTTAAGGAACTCGAGCACTCTAAGACAAGAGGTTCAACCTCTTTATCTCCACTCAAGAACCCTAAACTAAAACTAATGATATAAGAACGTCCAAGCTTTTTAAAATAATGAAAAACTAAAGTATTTATTCAGTTAGGAGGCAGAGGAGGCGATCTAGGGTTTCCTTTAGGCGAAATGACATATTGCATCACTTTAATACTGCAATATTGCTTGTGGAATATTGCCTCACTTTAATACTGATGCGTGTTATTTTGTCTAACTAAATCAGAGGTTTTAATTAACATTATCCTCGTCACTACACTGGCTGAAGTGCACAAATATGTTCGTTGAGTACTTAGGGATGAAATCCACATAGAAGTTTAGTTCTTTAAGTGTAAATGTGTACAGAGCTAAGTTGATTAGGGTTTTGGGGGTTTTGGTTGTTTAAAACTATGACTACAAACATAAACAATCAAGGAAACAAAGCAAACAAATAAGAAAACTTAACAGAAACATATAAGGAAACTTGACAAAAACTAATAACGAAATTACATAAAGCTAAAATGTTAGGTATTTGAGATATTACATTCTTGGATCCCATGATCTAGTTGGTTCAGTTTTAAGAGTTACATGAATGTACCATCTCGAGCTCAACANGAAACTAATAACGAAATTACATAAAGCTAAAATGTTAGGTATTTGAGATATTACATTCTTGGATCTCATGATCTAGTTGGTTCAGTTTTAAGAGTTACATGAATGTACCATCTCGAGCTCAACAATGGTTACTTGGCCCTACCCCACTCTTGTGGTGCATTAGGACCCTTAGCCACACAGCCGAAATAACCAAGGGAGATTATATTCATTCTCTTCGTGGCGAGGCTAGCATTATTACAGGATCGAGTCGATTTGCTCACAACAACTACATAAAATAGGCTAATCCACTCTCATGGTAGAAATCCCTTTCATAATCACTCAATTAACACAATATCTTGACTAACTGCACATTTAAGAAGCATTAAAGGTCTAGTCTACGCAACTACTAAGCACCCCTAACACAATCTCTTGGAAATGCTTCATTTAGCCAAGTTTAACTCATTCGGGAATTTCATCGAACACCTCTCGGAAAAAAATTTCCTAAGCTCTGGATCAGGGTGATCAATCATATTCTACCATTGAACACATTAAAGAAGTGAAGATAATGAACAAAATAAGCCCTCAACATCATAACCTACTCACTAATCATGCATAAATTAGCATAAGCATGGATCTATGCCTAACAAGTGAAGATAATGAATATCATAATAAGTGAAGATAATGAACAAAATAAGCCCTCAACATCCTATGATGGATTCATGCATAAGCATGATCTAAACAAGAAAATAGAAGAGATAGAGGACGAAATTACAAGAAAACTTAGATTAAAAGCAAGAACCAAGTAACCACTACAAAAGCTTATGNAAACTTAGATTAAAAGCAAGAACCAAGTAACCACTACAAAAGCTTATGGAAAAAAGATGGACCAAAGATTAAAGATAAAAGACGGCTTAAAGATAAGACCATGAGAAAATCAAGTTTTTCGATTTTTTTATAGTGAAAGAGAAAAGGAAGGGAAAAATGCTTAGGCAACTTTAAAATGTTGGCTTTTTCTGAATTGGATCGGTCAAGCCTAACGAATGCCATTTGGTCGAATATCCCTAAGGAACTTCTTCTTGACATAACCAATTAAATTATGTGGCTTGACATATACACCCAAATAATGGGAAAACTCAGCAAACCAAGGTGTATACTAATCTTTTCGTACGTCATTGTTGGTGATTCACATATGTTATGATGCATAGAGACAACATATACACTTTCCATAGGGAGTCTATCGTCAAAAGAAGCTTTTGAGTCGATTCTAAGTTTAGACAGATGGTCTACGAATCTGTTTTTTTATCCCTTTCTTGTTTCTCATTTCTAAATCAAAATCCTACAGGAGAAGTACCCAGCGAAGCAGTCTCGCTTTGACATCTTTCTTTTCATAAGGTAGCGAAGTGTTGCATGATCTGTGTGCGATATCACCTTAGAGCCGACCAGGTAGAATCTGAACTTCTCGAAAGCGTAGAAAGCGTAAACTACTGTTAACATCTCTTTTTCAGTGGTAGCATAATTAGCATGCACCTCGTCTAAAGTCTTGCTCCCATATTAAATGATGTGTAGATTCTTGTCATTCTTCTGTCCAAGAACTGCACCTACAACATAATCACTTGCATCACACATTACAGTCAGGTGGTTGCACTATAGGGGCACTGACCAAGGCTTCTTTGATCTTCGTGAAGGCTTCCATACAAGAGCTATCAAAATCGAACTTGCTTTCCTTCGACATCAGTTATGTCAACGGTTTCACGATCAAGGAGAAGTCCTTTATGAATATCCCATATAAACCTGCATGACCAAGAAACCTCCTAATATCTCTTTCCGATTTTGGAGGCTACAAATTCGTCATCACTTTGATCTTTGCCTTGTCAACCTCAATTAAAAGCTCTAAACTCTTGTGCCCAAGGACTATCCCATTAAGAAACATGAAGTGACACTTCTCCCAGTTTAGAAGTAATTGTTTCGCCTCACATCACTTCAGAACCCTACATAGGTTAGTCAGAGAATCCTGAAAAAGAAAAACTATAGACAGAAAAGTCATCAATAAATACTTCCATGGTAATCTCAATCAAGTCAGTGAAAATCAACATCATGCTTCGTTGAAAAGTAGTTGGTGCATTGCATAATTCATGTGGTTTATTTTGTGTCTTAAACTAATCAGAGGTTTTAATTAACCTTTTTCTCTTCACCACATTGGCTACAAGTGGACAACTATGTCAGTTGAGTACTTAGGGATCAAGTCCACAAGGATCAAATCCACAGGGAAGTTGAGTATGATGTGTAGTGTTTTTAACCGTATTTAGCATTCATTCTCATTCTTTTTGCATTAGTTTAGGTTGCATTTATAGTCTTTTAGGTTACATTTGCACTGCATTATCATATTTCAGGTGTGTAGCCGAGCTTAAGTCTCGAAGCGGATCATAGGGAACGTTTTAAAGTGTTTTGGTGTCTAAAGAAATAGGTAACTTTCCCGGAGCTTGCATCGGCCAGTATATACCGGTCACATTTACTAGGATCCATAGACATCATCGTCGTCGAGCTATATACTAGTTGGGACCTCACCGGTACCCTGACAGGCATCATCAGCAGAGACTTACAGCAGCATACATACCGTTCAGGACCTCTCCGGTACCCTGACCGGTCATCATCGACAGAAGCTAACAACAACATATGCACCGAAGTCCTATAGACCGGGATTTGAACTAGTAGCCTTCACCCGACGGGCCTCCAAAGAAAAACTGATCGCGCAACAAAGGAAGTATCGGTCAACTAGACCGATACCATCTCTCCGTCCAAATTTAAACCAAGAGATTTTAGCTTGTCTTATTGTGAACACTATAAATAGGACAAAAACCCATATTTTTAAGTGTTTTGGTTTATAAGTTTTTTCTCTAGAACTTTCTCTAAGTTTTCCTTAATCTTTTGAAGAATCTTGTAAGATCTTGGTTTGATATTTGTAATTTCATCTTTATTCTCTTATATTTACTTGATTTCATCATGGTTAAACATGAATTTCGCATGTGATTTTGTGTTGAAACTATGATTAGTGACTAGTCATTTTTCTAAGTGAATGGGTTAGGTATATTAATGTTAGTAAGTGCTTGTTTATGTTTCTTAGAGGTTAGATTATCAATATCTTCACTTGATTGATGTGTTTAATGCTAGATTAGACTTACCTAATCGAATCTAGAACTTAAACAATTTATTGCCCAGAGAGTGTTCGATGCAATGTTCGATGAAATGAGGTATAACCAAGGAATTGTGCGTGGGTTGTCTAATAGTTGCATATACTAGACTTAAATGCGTGTTGATCACGTGATTAGTCAAGGGATTATACATTTGCATGATCAATAAAGGGGTTTTTACCGAGGGATTGAATTAACCTAATTTGGATAGTTCTTAGACTAATGATTGGCATTGAATGAGAGAAATGAGTAGGATAAACTTGAGCTTGATCACCCGAGTCAATTACCTATACCTATTTGATTAGTTTCTCTTAGTATTTAGTCTTAATCGTTTTCGTTGACTTATTGTGATCTTGAGCTGACTTTTTCTTATTGCTTGCATTTACTTATGGTTTTAAATAGGGTTGTCTAGTGACGAAACATTCTCTATATTCCACATAGACTTAGCTTATTTTCTCCATAGAGATAGGGAGTAATCATACCCCGAGATTGGTTTGATATCATACTTACCACTACATTACATTAATAGCATAGGTTTCCATTGTCAATAGTGGAAACTCATACTTATCATAGTACTTTTGAATCTAAATGTATCTAGAGCTAAGTTGATTAGGGTTTTGGATTTTTGGTTGTTTAAGACTACGACGAAGCAATATGGAAACAAAGAAACGAAAACAAGCAGTTAAGCAAACAAAGCAAAGCAACTGGGATCCCATGATCTAGTTGGTTCGGTTTTCAGAGTGACATTAATGTACCCTATCGAGCTCAACAATAGTTGCTTGGCCTTAACTCACTCTAGTGGTGCATTAGGACCCTTAGCCACACATCTCAAATAACCATGGGCGATGATGAGTGTGAATTTTACCGGCTTTACCCCTCGGTTTTCATTCGTTTTGCACGAGTTAAGGATGCAATTTAGTGTCTCTAAGTTGCATTTGCATGTTTTTCATCATTTCAAGTGCAGAGGAAACAAATGAGAGGAACCGAGCAATTATGCAGCAAAAACGAGAAAAACGACTAAGTCTCGGCATTTCCAAGCCCGCCGGTCAAGACCACCGGTCAAGCCTGACCGGTGGACATCAAACAGCGAGATATGGATGAAGACCGCCGGTCAAGACCACCGGTCATGCCAAGACCAGTGGACATCAAAAACCGAGATCTGAAGGAAGCCCGCCGGTCAAGCCCTCCGGTCTGCACTGAACGGCGGAACCTAAGCAGCGAGCTCTGGGCGAGGAGCGCCGATCAAGCCCGCAGACACCAAACTTCTTTCCATTTCTGGCTCGATTTTTGGTCACCTATATAAAGACCCAACCCCAAAAACCCTAATAACGTTTTACTCTCACTTTTCTTAGGTTTTGAAGTTTTAGATCTCATTTGTGAGAGATACTTTTGGTACTTGTATTTTATGCAATTATATTTGATATGATTGTTCTTGTTATTCTTGTTTCGATTCTTAGTTTCTAATCTCAATCCCTCTCACACGTCATGCCTAAAAACTCTCTAAGTGTTTTAGGCATGAGTTGTGAATAGTCTCATAAACTTATGGATTAGGGGTTAGATCGGTATACTTGATTGCTAGAATGGTTTAAATCTATATTAGAATAAGTATTCTCAATTTATTCATGGGCTTAATGCTAGAATAGGAGTAGCTAAACTAATCTAGATTCTTAGGAAATTTATCGCCCGAAACGTGTTTTATAGAATTCCCGAACAAGTGCATAGGTTGTTAGTCAATTCTTTCCAAGAGATTGTTTAAGTTATTGGCTAATTGTTGT
>OVAO01001774.1:0-11586 GCA_900406285.1 Biscutella auriculata
TCTCAGCTTCTTACAGAGACACTGTTGAACTGGCCTTGTGTTTTGCATGTCGTTCCCCCAATCTTTCCACAGGCTGAGGATATCATCAGGGAGATCCCCTGGATGAACGTCCCACTCGGATTCACATCCCAAAAAATTACTGACGGAGGTTTCATCTCCCGTCTCATAGTACNATCTCCCGTCTCATAGTACGACTTGACAAAGTTCCCATCGGTGTCATAACTCGCCCAGGTGGGTGGTAAGTTTTGTCATGGAGGACATATTAACGGAGAGCAAGGTTGCTTTTGGATCAAGAGCGTTGTACACCGAAGTGCGTTCAACTGTTACATCTGAGCCCATCGTAGGAGGTTGAAACTGAGATTTGAGAATAGAGTTGCAGCGGATGAAGATATGTGGGACTGAAAATAATCGGAAAAAAATAGAGAAGAAGTCTGAAGCGTGAAACAGAGGCAAGAAAAATAAACAGGGGAAGAAGCGAGAGGTTGAAGATGAAGAGGAGGAGGTTGCGGCGATGGAACAAGAGAAATAGGGTTTGACCTATTCTAGCTCTGATACCATGTAGAGAGTGGTAATTCCTCGTTAGAATTATAAGCAACCTATACAGAGATATTTAAGGAAACTAAATACACACAAGATGAATAAACAGAATGATCTAGAAGGAATCTGGGGAGACTTAAGAAATCGAATGACTCTTCTCTAATAGTTCTCTGGAGAATGTTTCAGGCTTTTGGTTTGTTAAGCTTGTTGTTGAACTTTTGCAATTTTTGGTGTTCCAAAACAACAACAATAGACGACAAAAGCAAAGAGGGTAAAAGTTTAAATACTTCTATGATCTTTGACAACTTATGTAGAGAGATTTGTCTGCAATACACATTTCTTTTACAAGTAGATTATACTTTAGTAAAGCGAGTTGTNAACAACAATAGACGACAAAAGCAAAAAGGGTAAAAGTTTAAATACTTCTATGATCTTTGACAACTTATGTAGAGAGGTTTGTCTGCAATACACATTTCTTTTACAAGTAGATTATACTTTAGTAAAGCGAGTTGTAAGTAAAGCTGGTTGCAACAATGGAAGAGAGGCAAATAAGAAATGAAGGAAGTAAAGTGACATTCATGAGCCAAGTCTCCGGTAAGTACCCTGAAATCGTAATGGTCCCATCCGCTATGACTCGAGCAAGCGTACCGGCCTCTGTTGATAGTAAACCTCCATTAAACGTTCCTCTAGATAGCCTCGTTGACATCACCTTAGATAGTAGCGATAAATTCACACCTTCAAGCACTTCTGCAGAGACAAAAGTGATGAAAGCAGAGGCGACATATTGAGGAACAGAGTATGGGACTATGATGTTGAAGCTGAGGAGAATTCCAATGCATAAAATCATCTCTGATGCTAGCAGAACTTGCCTGGAAAGAACAACAAATACTTTGCAACTTGATGAAACCTTATGACTTTTGCAGACAGTTTTAATAGATTGTAGACTGATATTACCTTTCTTCAAACATATTGCTTAAGTAGTGTCCTACTATGACGTTAACTGGAAGTACCGTTAAGCCGAGGCAAGCAAGAAAGATTGCAACTTGATTGGTTTGCCAGGCAAAGTAATAGGTAGTGATGACACTGCTTTCAGCTACCAAGATCTCCATAGCATATTTGAGCATGAAATAGACAAATAGTTGAACCTGGAGAGAGATCCACCAGTGTTGGTTTCCAACATCACAAGTTTTGAACTTGGGACTAAACTTATTAACTATATACCTTTACTGAAGGTGAAAGCAACCTGTATGCTGAGATTATTGAAGTTACTGGCTTTTGGTTTCCCTCAGAATCGTCTTTCAAGAGAAGGGTAGATAAACTTGAAGGCCCTTCATGTGACACAGCATCCTCTTTAGTTTCTCTCTCTGGTTCTTTAAAGTATAGCCATAACCAGAGCAAGAATACGAGCCACGCAAAAGCCATGAACCAACCGGGTAATGTATTCTCGTTGAATGTGAGATTACAAATCTTGAAGTCCGTTTGAAACAAGCATGCAAGTGCTGGACCACATGCCATTCCAAGCGCACTTGCACTAACGAATCCAGCAGAAGCTTTCATTCTAAGGTTAAGTGGTACACAGTCACTTATATAACGCCTGTTTATAACCCTTGCAGAGCCTAACCTGAAGGTAAACATGTCACAATCACTGCGTTAACAATACCATAAGACAAGTATCACTGCCTTGAGATTTTTTTGAGACTTACCCACAGAAGAGGCGGCCGAGCAGAAGAAGAGATATAGAGTTCATATCATAAGCTAATGCGTATAGTGTGTTACCAATGATAAGAACAATGGTGCTAAACACAAGTGGCCTCAGATAAGACTTGTTTGACCATTTGCTCATATAAACTGAAGAAAACAGTTGAGCAACCGCCATTGATCCAATCACCACACCACAAACAGTTGCGGCGGCTCCAAGGCTTAGCGAGTAACCATCCGCCGTAGGAACCACGATGTAGGTGTTGACCATATACAGAAAAGCGTTGACTAAGTTCAGTAAAAGAGACATGAAATGGAATTTCTCCTCAACAACAGGATCTTTTGAGGAAGGAGAAGAGTCATCTGTTATGATAAACGCATGTTTCCCCAAGAACTCAAGAAAGCTTGTCGAGTTTGATAGCTTACGAACAGCAGTATTAATAGAATCAACAATGGAATCCTGCAAATAATGTAGTTTTTTTATCTGCAGAAAGACAAAAAAATGTAATGTAAATTACTAAAAGAGAATGAGAATCTGTAAGAATACCGAGTTGGATGAAACAGATTGGTCATATATTGAAACATATATCCCTTGGTGGTCTTGAAGTTCTTCAAGATTACGAGAAACAGACCCAGCAACAGCTCCAATACCCTACATGATCAGAGAAGTAGTCAGATATTTCCTGAAGAAGAAAGTAAGGTAAATGAATGTTAATTACCACTTGCTTGAAGACTTGTTGGAGCTGAGAATAAGGGTGATTTGAACGAGTTTTGACGTAGTAGTCAGTGAATTTGTAACTAAAATGTTTATCAATCTTTTTCAGAATCTTACGAATCCCGATAGCGTTCATCTCAAGAAAAGACAAGAGACTCAATAGATCATGTCCAACTTGTCTGTATCCTTGTTCAAGCTGAATCATGTTGTTTATTTCTTCCTTCTGAAAAACTGAATTTCTCTGTTCTCCAAGAGATGATAATCTGTGTCCGAGCAGTCCTTGTTGTTCCAGAAGAAACAAGACAAGCTTTTCAATCTAATTACCAAAACAAAAACGTCCTTGTTGTTTGTTTATGGGATTGTACAAGTAAGTGACACTTTAAACATAGTATAAATCTCTGTTATTCTCTGTATTACCTGATCATCCAGAATTCTAGAGAAACATTTGAGAACAAAACTATGATCTTGAGTACCAGCATCAACTTGCTGCTTAGATTGTTTTACCATCTTCTTCAGTAACTTATAGTCCACATAATATCTGAAAAACAGAGCCTCATTTTAGACACATATGATGGAACAAGTATTTCAAAGGTAAGCAAAACCAAAAAAAATGGACATATTACTCTTTCCATTCTTGAATCTGGCTTTCCTTCAACCTCTTTCCAAAGGCAACCANGATGGAACAAGTATTTCAAAGGTAAGCAAAACCAAAAAAAATGGACTTATTTAGTGTATTACTCTTTCCATTCTTGAATCTGGCTTTCCTTCAACCTCTTTCCAAAGGCAACCATCTTACTTCTTCTTCTTAAGGAGATCTCACTAACTTTTCTACAGAAGAAGTAATATATTATTGTCTCCGATGAAAATGGACATTGGTAAATTTTCGTCTGCATGATCATAGTAATTAAAAAAGCTATAACTTTAAATTGGTAAAGTTTTTATTTTGACAGAATGTACATGTAAGAGGTAATTTACAAATAGAAATACATGCATACGTCTCGATGAAAATGACCATTACATAAAAACTATTTTCATTTTACGATACAATTAGACGCGACTATGTAATCTAACCTTTTATAACAAGCTTTTTTCTCTCCTTGAATATATAATATATCTTTGTGAAAGAAGAAAACCAAAGGTTCTTGAAAGAAAATGAGAAGTAAAGTGAAGTGAATGTATGAAGTATAATAGAGTAGGGACTAGTGACCAAACTCCTCCATATATACACATGTGTGTATTCGCTCATGCTGCAAATTCAATATCTTCGAGCACTAAAAAAAATTCAGTCCTCATATTTCCTAATAAAAATATTATTTCTTGCACATGTGATTTTTTTAATTTTTTAACAATTTAGTCGGAAAGGGACCTTTGTCGAACCTATATCTAAAAATTATATAATAGTAACAAGCAAATTCCGGCGAATATTCCAGTCATAGGTTAAGCTATAGTGACACGTATCTTAATTAGTAAAAAGCGTTGTTAAACCCAACGAACTGCTAAGCACGTGAAGTGCAGTGCTTGATGAGTCGACGGTAATCTCATCCCTAATGTTATTGGAGAGACTAAAAGTGTAACAAATTTAGAAAATTAAAGCACTTTGAGTAACTTTGATCAATGTATGCAAAAATATATTTAGTTAAAAGGGTATATTCTTCGTATAACCCACTCTAAAGCTTTACCTAATCTTTCATGTTTATAGACGATCATCATTACCCAATTTTATATTATTTTAAGCATTTAGGTTTCTCCCAATAAACTCACTTTATTGATCTATTTGTATTAAACTCACAAATTTTATAAGATTTGTCACACATTGACAATTTTATTTATAGGAGAAAATTCATTTTAATTCTAATCGTAATAGGAAAACACTATTTTTTTATTTCCTTTTTCTCCTTAGATTTAGATAACTCCTAAATCTAAGATACATGTTTATCTTAATTCAAACTCAACTTGTTGACCAAGTCAACAATCCCCCCCTTAAACTTGAATCTTTTGCATTCCGATGAGATCTCGCATCTCTTTGAACTTGACTCTTCATTGTGCCTTCGTTAGGATATCTGCCATTTGCTCGGTTCCGGGAACGTGCTCTACTTCTACTAGCTCATTTTCTACACATTCTCGGATAAAAAGATATCAAGTATGGATGTGTTTACTTCGTCCATGAAACACGGAGTTCTTGGTAAGTGCAAGGGCTGACTTATTATCCACCCGTACAACTACTCTCTTGCGCGTCGTACCCAACGCTTCAATCAACAAGTCTTGAAGTCATATTGCTTGTTTCGTTACTTCAGTGGCTGCCATGAATTCTGTCTCGCATGAAGACAAACCAATTGTCTCTTGCTTTTGTGAACACCACATGATTAAGCACTCGTTTAAGTAAAAGACATGACCGGTTGTGCTCTTCCCGTCATCAATGTCAACATTGTGACTGCTGTCACTATAGCCTACGATCCCGACCTATTCATCAACACGGCCAAACTTAATACCGAGAGAGAGTATTCCGCTCAAGTACCTCAATACTTGCTTCAACGCTTTTCCATGCGACACTCGTGGTTCGTGCATGTATCTGCTAAATACTCCAACAGAATACGACAAATTCGGCCTTGTATGAATCAAGTATCTCAAACAGCTGATGTTTCTCCTATAATCCTTATCGTCAATCCGTGGTTCATCGAGTCCTTCGGATAGCTTCAAGTTTGAGTCCATTGGCGTCTGAGTTGGATTGCAATCGGACATCCCTATTGCTTATAAGATTTTATTTGCATATCTCCCTTGGTTTAGGGTGATCATATCATTATGTTGACATACTTCAATCCCAAGATAGTAAGTTAATTTCCTGAGATCACTCATCTTGAATTTATATGACATGTCTTTCTTAAACTCAAATATGCTCGTTGAACTCGATCCTGGTACAAGTAGGTCGTCTACATACATGGCTACTAGTAGAAGATTGCTTCTTTCTTCCTTTCGATAGAGTGATGGTTCTTTTGAGCACCTCGTGAATCCCAAATTCTTTGAGGCTTACTTCAAGCTCTCCTAGATCAGTCTCTAAATTACTCTTTTCCTTTAGCAAAAACATCCACATGTATCTAGAGTAATCGTCAATTAAAAAAATATATATATCTTGCTTGAGCTGCTGACGGTGGTGTGATAGGACCACACAGGTCTCCGTGAACTAGCTCTTGTGCTTGTGTTGCATGGAATGTAGATACTTGGGGAAACAATTTTCTTGCTTGTTTCCCAAGTAAGCAAGTGCTACACGTTTCTCTATCAACCTTGATCTTTGGCATGCCGACCACTACGTCTTTCTTCACCATTGCCTTCATCTTATCTAAGCCTACATGCCTTAGACGTGCATGCCATCTTGCTTATTTGCCTAGCTTCTCCGCTTGTAGACACTTTGTGATGTGATCAACTTTCATCATCACTTTGTAAAGCCGATTATGAGACCTTTTTGCACTAAACAGAAGCTTCCATTTCGATCAAGGATGTTCAGGTATTCTCCTTTTAGTCTAACGTCGCACCCCATTTTCGTAGCTTGACCGAAGCTGATGATGTTGCTTTTTAGTTCGGGTATATAATACTCATCGGTTGGGTTCTTTCTGTCACCAACCTCGTTGATAAACCGGATAGATCTCTTTCCTCTTATGTCTATCCTTGAGTCATCTTTGAACCTTACTTTTCCCGTGACTGATTTATCTATAGTAACAAAGTAGGCGAGATTCCCCGTCATGTGATTACTCGCCCCATTGTCCAAGTACCACATATTGTCTATATGAGCTCTAACTCGATTTGACTCTATTTTCTTCTTGTTGAGGTAAACTACCTCGTGTACCATCAGATCTTCGGCCTATTGCGTGTCATCCCCATCACTCTCTTAAGTCTCTTGAAGTTTAAGTAGCCTATCCGGACAGCTAGTTGCATAGTGACCCCTCTTGTCACACCGGTAACATACTACTTTCGACTTATCTCTTGGAGCACTGCGACCTCGTCCTCTGCCTCTTCCACCGTGTCCTCCATCTCTCGGATTCCCTTGGTTGTTTTGATAGGACTGCATGTCCGTGTTAGCTTACATAAGTTTCTCTTGATCGTTTACTTGACTCTTCTCGCTGCCAAGTAATATCTCTTCGTAGGCTTTGAATCTCCCCACTACATCTTCAAAGCTTGTTTTATCCAAGTCTAGAACTTTCTCTAGGGCCACGATCAAGTGTATAAATTTGTCAGGCAAACTATTGAATAGTTTCTTGACCATCTTTGGTTCTGTAATCGTTTCTCCTAATACCATCGCCTTTGTTGATGTGGTCGAGAGTTTCCCTACAAACTCATTGATGGTTTATGAGTCTTTCATCTTCATTCTGTCAAACTCCGCCATCAGCGTCTGAAGTCTCGCCCATTTTACTTTATCTGCTCCTACATGTCGAGACTTGATGGCATCCCAAACTTCCTTTTATGTATCCAGGTTTCCAACTTGCAATATCATGGTCTCCGATATTGATTGAAACAACAACGCTTTTGCGAGGGTATTCTCTTATCCTTTATCAGTTTCGGGATCAATTGCATCCCACACCTTGTGAACTTCTAGCGTCACTTTCATCTGGATGGCCCACACGGTGTAGTTCATCGTGTTGATCATCGAGCACTGGATCGACGAAGACGATCCACCCTCCCGTGGTTTGATGTTGGCGTCGACGATCTCTCTCATGTCTGTTGCTTGCTCTGTACGTCTGCTCGGCTCGAGTTCTTCCGCGGGTTCTCAACCTCTGCTCGTTGAGTGACTTCGATCGGTGGGGATGGATTCCTCACGAGGTCTCTTAGTAGTCTTAAAACAACTATAACTATAGCTCTGATACCAATTATTGTTTTAAACACTTAGGTTTCTCTCAATAAACTCAGTTTATTGATCTATTTGTATTAAACTCACAAATTTTATAAGATTTGTCACATTGATAAATATTATTTATAAGACAAAGCTCATTTTAATTCTGATGAAAATAGAAAACACTTTTTCCTTGTTCTCCTTAGATTTAAATAACTCTTAAATCTAAGATACATGTTTATCTTAATTCAAACTTAACTTTCAACATTCTAGTCTTTTTGAGAAATGTTTGTATCTTTATGACGTTATTAATTTGATGAACATTAATTAGCACATTATTACTTTTTTTTCAACAACTATAAACCTTTGGTTACGGTAGTCCCGCGACCCAAGACGAAATAAGAGTGTTTACATAACTAAAATCAGTTGCACTCCTGGCTTATATATTTGTCTTTGCATTGTTCAGTTGTGGTGTATAGACAAAGGATGTTGATCGGAATTCCTCTTTTCATTTTTGAAACTCCTACGGTTGAAACTCGACCAATCATGTGGACAGACTATTATCTCTAATAGGTCCATCAAATCTATTACAAAGGTAACCTAAATATTTAAATAATTAAAATAATTAGCACATTATTACTTACAATAATTAATTAATAATTGCACATAAAATAGGTAATATATATTCTCAAGATTTAAACACAATTCTTCTAGCCATGTGGGAAATGATTGATCCTGAGATGAACATGTCTTAATTTGCAAAAAAAAAAAATATTAACTAATACAGTCATTTATTTGTTATATAAGACTATAATAATACTTACACAAAACTGTAATCACTTTGCGAATTCGTTTTTTCATTTCATTTAGTTCATCATCTGTGTGTTGGGGGTTTTAAATTGAATTTGAACCATGTAGATCTTGAAAATAATCAATATAAATATCAAATATGCTAACCAAACTCGTTATGTGTCTTACTTAAAAATTAGATTACCTTTCAATTTCTAATAAATCTTCATAGTTTGTGAGAATATATTTATGAGAATGTGTGTTTTTCCTTTGTTAACCTCCTCTTTTTACCTTTTACACTAAGTTTTCTAATTTGTGCAAATACATATGGGGCATAACCTTGGTAAAATAGGCATATGCCTCCATCATCATGTCTACCCAGCCTTCAACTCTTTGTCTTCACATGCGGACCAAAGTAGTATTTCGAAAAGTTTGAGGTTTCTTCATTGATATTTTGAGCCAAAAGAGAACCCTCCATTTTATTTAAAATTTTAACCTCCTTCTTCAACCGAAACATATATTGCTCAAAAGGATACATCAAACAATAGTGTACATGTCTATCGAGAGCTGCTTCTCGAGGTAGATGAATTGAAAGATGTTCCATAACATCTAAAAACAAAAGTGGAAATATCTTCTCAAGGTTGCAAAGAATTACGGGATGTTCGCCTCAAGTACTCGGCTACCATCACCATTGAGAGATCGCGTACATATATCATAGAAGAAATCACTTATTTCTACATAACTCAACATAACATGAGAAACTATATAATACATATGAAATTATTGCATAAAATGTCAAAATGAAAAAATATATAAAGTACCTGCAATTGCCTCGCTGACGTGTTGTGGCAATAAGCCGGCAAAAGCAAATGGAAATAAGCGCTGCATATAAACATGACAGTCATGACTATTTATTCTAGTGAACTTACCTTCTCTATGACCAATACAATTTCGAAGATTATACGCATATCCATCTTGGAACTTCACGTTGTGTATAATCCACTCAAAGAATTCTTGTTTCACAGTCAAATCCAATCATAAAACATGAATTGGTTCTTTGCCTTTAGCTTTGAGATATAGTGCATTATGTGTGCAGATATGGCAAGTGGAAGCTTGACTTCATATTGTCTTTATTTTTCCATTGGGCATATGATATTCATTATGTTGTTGAAAATGTTTTTATTGATGTGTATAACATCTAGATTATGTCTCAACAAATGATATTTCCAATATGAAAAATCCTAGAATATACTTTTCTTACGGCAATTATGAAACTCATCAACACCATACACGGGGCCATGTTCATTACCACCACACTTTGTTGTACTATTGCGTCCAAAATCGTGCAATTGTGTCAACAAATAATGACCATCTAAATCAGGCGGAGGACTGTTAAACACTTTTTATTCTTGTGAAACAATGTAGTGTTACAACGATAAACATGATTACTCAATAAACATGGTTACTTCCGTATTTTAGGTGGAATGTCTTTGTTTCATCTATACCATAACACTATGTGTGTTGTCTAACCTGACAACATTGAATAAGTTGGAAAATCGCTTATGGTCCACATAAGTACAACATACATCATAAATTTTTTACTACAAGAAACATTGAATGTTTCAAGACCATGATACCATAACATTAGCAACTTGTAAATCAATATGGCTGCAAAATATATCTAGTGCTCTCTTTGGATTCTCTAGGCCATGTACAAGAATACTTAGAAATAGAAACTCTCATTTCATGGACAAAGTCCGTGGAAAATTATAAGGTGTAGTAATTATTGGCCACAAAGAATATTGTCTCATGTGCTTCCCAAAGGATTAAAACCATATGTACATTATCCCAGATATATGTTCTTTTGCTCAGACATAAGACTTGAATAATTGATTGAAAATGTTTTCATGGTTTTGCATCAGAAGGATGCACAATCTTGCTTGTTGTTGCATGTTCAGTATGTCATCTAATTGCGCACGCAGTGCGCTCTGACTGGTATAATCTCTTTGACCTCTCAGTTAGTGATAAATACGACATCCTCTTAAAACAATTGGAACTCTTCTACTTGTATCTTTATATCTTGGCATACGATAAAAGAAACTCCTCTAATATTTTGAATTCTCTCTCCAATAGATCATGCAATTATCTTCACACATATATGTCATCTGATATAACAAGCCAAGACCAGATACATGTTATATATCTCATAATATGAAGTTGGAGCAAGATTATCTTCTAATAAAATCCCTTTAACAAAATCAGCAATTGCATCCACACAATCCTCACTCAGACTGAAATTTGTCTTTATGGTCATTAACCTAGCTGTAACTGACAAAGTTGAATCACTCTCTTTACACCTACTATATAATATATTCTTCGTTGCATCTAGTATATCAAAGAACTTTCGGTCTTCTAGATTGGCTCTTTTACTTTATCCTCATCCGCAAAAAATATCGATATGTTTTCATGAAATACATTTTAACCATTTAACATAACCAACATTAATAGTTTCCGATGTTTGTTCATTTATGTTATCTTGACTATTATGTTCGCTACTATTAGCAAATATTCACGAGTAATTCATTTTCTCCATGCATATACCAAATCTTGTAGGTATGCGTAAAACCTCTATGATACAAGTGCTTCCATACATCATCAATGAAGATAAATCTACGATTACAACTTTTAGAGCATGGACAAAATATTTTACCGGACTCCATGGTTCTGCTCTGGTTTGTTGCTAACCCCATGAATTATCTAGTTCCTTCTACATACTCATTGGTAAGTAGTCTCGTCCTAAAATTTGTTGAGATTTATCCATCCATGATCTAAAATACTCACTAAAAATTAGTGAAGACATTTTTAATATTTGGAGACATTTTCATTGTTGATGTTGAGAATGGGGGAATGAAGTTATTTATAGACTTGAAAATGAGATCTTCTAACGAATTACCTACGAAAAACGGTTACATTTCTGTTGAAAATATCCAAAGGTCATATTTTTTAAAACGCCAATCAGAACATACCT
>OVAO01001775.1:580-14207 GCA_900406285.1 Biscutella auriculata
ATTTTGTTGAACTTTTCGCTCATGTTGTTGTAAGTGTCATCTACCTTCTCCTGAATTTCCCTTTTGAATTCGCTGAAATCTAGGTGTGATTGTTTTTGACCTTCAAGGAGTTTTGTATGAAGGTCCTTTACTGTCTCCTCATGACTTGGTGCGTAATCCAAGGAATGAACCTTCAAGTGTATTGAAGTTCCTTTGGGGATGGATAGTAATTCTTGTAATGTGTTCGTTGTCGAAGACAACATCGAGCTTTGAACCGATGTTTCTGATATCTCGTTCAACCTCTAGGGNCCAACCTCTAGGGGTCGAGAAGAAATTATAGCCTTGACATAGTAGTTGTCACTGTAGTTGTATTCGCTCTGTGCGAAACTCTCTATCATCTTATAACATTCTTCATACGTTTTGTCAAAGAAGTCTGTTGAGCTAGCTGTATGTAGCATCATCTTGTATGGTCTTGAGAGTCCTTTTTGGAAAGTGTTAAGTAGTGACTCATGTGGAAAACCATGATGTTTACATTGGCGGATGTATCCTTTGAAACGATTCTAGGCTTCGAGTAAAGGTTATGAATCATATTGACTGAATGTAGATATATTGGTGCGGATTCTCGACGTCCTAGCTGGGGAGAAAAACGCAGATAAGAAGATGTGGTGGCAGTCTTCCCAAGTCTGTATATATTATGGTGCTAAGTTTCTTTCCCATTCGTAAGCATGTTCTTTCAGAGAGAACGTGAACAATCTTAGCTTGTAAGCATCTTCAGTAACATTCTCCAACTTCATTGTCTGACAAACCTTGTCAAATAATCTAGGTGTTCCAATGGGTTTTCAGTAGTGTACCCGTGAAATGGATGATCCAATACGAACCTTAGCTGGATGTCTTTGATTTCGAAATTCGGTGCCTCCACCGGAGGTGCCTTTATTCCTAGTCGGTTCCCATGGAGTTTTGGTTTGTTTGTGTCTCCTATTCGCAGAATAGTGTTGTCGTCCATGAGAATTGACTTCCTGCAATAGAAACATGAGATATCGGTGTAAGTAAATGCAGAAAGTAAAAACCTAGTCCCGAGCAAATGCTAAGAACTAATTGCTATCACTATCACCCAATATGGCAACGGCGCCAATTGATAAACTTGATTTATCTTAGGGTTTAACTTATTCTCTAGTGGGGTATAACGGTTTATCAATGTAGATATAGTGGGGAGTAGAGTTGTCGGAACAATCTCGGGTTGTAATAACGAACTAGCTCTAAGTTGGAATTACTAAGTCTAGGTTAAATCGATAGGGTATGTTTGTCACTAACAATCCTAATCAAACCAACAAAGCGAAAATAAAGAGAATGTAAAGAACAATTAAAAACCAATAATGATAAGGAATGAATAAAAGCAATAATTAAAGCAAGCATATGGATCAAGGTATTGGAATGGGGAGATAATCGACTTCTAAAGATGTTTACACTCACACTCTAGGTAATCCTATGTCTAAGGATCTCAATTATAGGTTAATTCACTCTCGTGATAGAAACCCCTTTCCAAATCATGCAACCACATAATCTCTTGGGTAATCACACGATTTGGAAGCAATGAGCACAATCCTATACAACAATCTATCAATCCTTAAACAATCTCTTGGAAAGGACTAATAAACTTCAAAATTATTTGATTAGGGAATTTCATCGAACACCTTTTGGGGATGAACCTTAAATTCATAGATAAGGTGATCTATCAAATCTAAGCATCAAGAACAATAATCTTGAAGAAGACATATTCTACATATCCCTAAACATCAAAAGAGTTCTAGATCTACCCCAAAATCACCTCAATCCATAAGCTAAAAGACTACTCACACATCACGAACAAAACACTTGCAAGGTTTTTGTTCATGGTGAGAGGAATAGAAGATAGAAAATAAAATTGCAATAATATAAATCAAGTAATCTATTACAAGAGTTTAGATAGCAAAAGAACTTAATAAAATACTAAAAGAGAGAAAAACTCTCATAAAAAGAGGCTAGAAGAGAGCTATATGGTGTTTGCTCTCGGTTCTATTTATAGTGAACCAATTTTAGGTCAAGAAAATGGAATATTCTAGGGAATATTCTGTTCTTCGGAGGTCTCCGCCAGTCAGTGCGCACCGGCGGAAGTGACCGGCTCTCTTCCACCGTCAGCCCATGTTCGCTCTCCCCCGGTCTCACTCACCGGCGTAAGTGATAGGTGGTGTTCTCTCTTGCGGGCCTGGTCGTGGCGCGCCGGTCGGTGCACACCGGTGGACATGACTGGCGGTCTTCTCTCAGTTCCATCCGTTTGAGCTCAGCCGGTCTGGTCTGACCGGCGGTTGCAGTTCTTCGGGACTTGGTCACTTTTTGCTCTTTAAACGCTTAAGATTTCTCGATTTATGCCTTTTGCCTTCTTTGCACCTGAAATGGTAGAAACTATGCAAATGCACCCTAAAGACTCTAAAATGCATCTTGAACTAATGCAAAACGTGTCAAAATCGAGTAGTAAAACCGATAAAATTCATACTCATCACCCACCCAGAACAACTACCAAGATAATAACTCAAATCAGTTTGGTACTAAACCATTTGCTAGTGGTGCAGGGACTTTGGGCAGAACAATCAACAACAACACCAGGGTCAACAATTCAATAATTGAGGTATCCAGCCCAAGCAAAATCACAACAATGAAGGAGCATATCAGCAAAATTTTCCTTTTAAGAACTAAGGGGAAACACATCCTACTTACCAACAACAACATGCACCATATGCACCTGCATCTACGTCCTCTAGAAAATTTGAGGAACTCAAGTAGATGATGCAACAAATGGCAGAAAACCAAGCTGAACCCAACACCACATTCGCCACCCTAGCAAATCATGTGACCTCCAGCACTGCAGAGATGAAGACTCACCTAAAGACCTTGGATATCCTAGTTGCCCAGCTCGCTTCATCTATGAAGTCAACACCCAATGTTCTCCCAGGAACATCTAAAACCGCTAGAGGAGTCAACACCATCATAAAGAATCTTATAGAAGAAGAAGTCAAATCATTGTGCGTGGTTCAAGCTACTCAGGGGATTCCTTTCTCAAGAAGAGCCGCATTCGCTCATAATGCAAGGATAGCAGCATAAGCTGCTCGTGATAATGAGTTTAATCAAACATATATGGAGATCGATCGAATTCCCAATGAGGGTGTGTCAGTTAGATCGACCCCCCCCCCCAATTCGATCGAACCCCACTTCATGTAGTTCGACGACAGGAATTTTTGGAAAAATCAACAACGTCGTACGATTGAACCTTTGTCGAGTTTGATCAAACTCAGGAATCAGAGTCATTGACAACTATTCTTGACCATCATTTCGGTCGAAGCATGGATGAGTTCGATCGAATCGAGCCAGCCGAACCAGGGCCACCCACCACTTACCACTTTCAAGCCAACAAGTAGTTGCATAGGATCAAGCGGGAACTCCTCGAAAAGATCGAAGCCGAAAACACTCGATCTGCTCAGTTATACTTTGGTTTATCTGACAACTCTTCTATTTTTGTTCCCATGCAGGAATCTCAGGTCAAAGGAGAGCTAAAATTAACCAAGCGCAGCAAGAAGAACAAAAAGAAGAACGCTGGTTCGCAGGTAAAACTCCTACCCCATGAAATGTATTTCAGAGATCTGCGAGAAGGGCAAAAGACGATCGAGGAAGTAAAAGAGCTCATGAATGAGGAAGAGCGAGCTTCAAAACTCATGAGGGAGATATCCAAGTGCATTGATACCTGAAGATTTGCAATCCCTGCGAGCTAATGGGTGGATCATGAAAACCTCTCTTTGTGATTTTAGTTCTTGTTCGAATATCATGTTCAGGCAGGTAGTAGAGAGGCTAGGGGTGAAGGCTCTTCTATCGTGTGGAATCAGGTTCCACTTCGCAGACTCTTCTCAAGCTAAGCCCGACGGCATCTAGAAAATGCACCAATCATACTTGGAGGATGCTTGATCCCCACTGACTTTTATGTCCAAAATAAGGAGCATCAACCAGATAATGAAATTCTTCTCAGACGACCCTTCTTGGCGAGTGTTGGCATAGTCTTCGATCTACCAAGAAATAGGATCGTCTTCACCTACATGTCTAGGAATTTCTTCTTTACGTCCATATCATAAAATGAATCAGGTAAAGCTTTGTCTTCAGTTGAGATTGTGCAAGTCTCTAGTGATAACATTTAAGGTGAGGCAAAACTGGTTCATAAGAGAAAGGCTAGGAGAGGACAGAAGAAAAGGAAAACTACTAATGGTTCAACAAAACAGGTCGAGATCAAAGCCACTCTAACAGGAAACACAAGTCACACTGATGAAGCCAAAGCCATAGAGAACATTTTTGAGGGCATAGGCGCGAGCAATGTCAAAGAAGTTGTAGAAGGAGACTTTCGCGAACCTGCGCTTCAAGTCGCCAGAAAGAAAATGAAAGCAAGAAGGGAAAAGAAGAAAATGAATGAAATGCCTCCCGTCAACTGCAACAAGAGTAAGATCAAGAAAATCTTGAATGGAGATGCTCACTCTAAGCAAACATACATTTCCAACTATGTGGGCACTAAGGAGGTTAATCGAACAACTGATCTAGACAACCACCAATCAACCCTCCCACCTTGACACATCAAAAGAGAAGCGCAACAGGAAAGTTAAACATAAGCACAAAACCCTTGAAGGGGTAGAGGACCAAATCACATTAGGTCCAGCTGTGAAACTTACGCTCTTCATATGTGATGAAGAGAAAGTAGAGTACAAGGTATGGAGCACTAGTAAAGAGAAGCCAGTCCAAAAAGTTCTAGGTTTAATAACACCAGAATGGAAGGAGAAAGGCAGAGAATGTATTTACGCCTTGATGAACATGATCATCTCCTTTAGGCTCCCCAACCTTGAACCCCGTGACACTTTTCTGACACGTGAACCATACCCACTTGCAGGAGAAAAGGATGAAACCTCCCCTCTCACCTTAACCACTGCTTAATTGGCAAAAATCCGTCAGGCTCGCGACCTTAAACAAGCGCTCATGGGAGACTCCCTAGACGTACTTCCTTAATATTTGGATTGAGATCCATTTGTTTTTCACAGGTTTTTGTGTGTTTTGATGAGTTTCAGGTCAACTTTCGGGAAAATTTTCGAAGGCAACGTACAGAGCTCAGTCGATTGAACCTCCATGAGTTTGATCGAACCCAGGAGCCGCGTAATACCAGTTCGATCAAAGCGGAAACCCGCACAAAACCGGTTTGCCTGAACCCTCCCTAAAAGACCAACGATCAGCTTTTTGTCGGGAACATGACCCCACCTCCTTCAGAAACACATTATCCTTTTATTTTCGTTTTCTTTTGAATGAAACTAACATTTCGTGCTTTCAGGTTTCTTTTCCCATTGGGGTAGTGTGAAGTAAGTCTGGGGGAATTGTGCCTATAGTCAAACGTTTCGTTGTGATCTTCCAGGTATAACACTTTTTACTCTTTTAGGATTGTGGAATTATGACACTCTTCTGTGATGACTGACCCCTCTTTTGTGACAGTCTACTGCTAAGTATCACCACTGCTAGATGATGTTCAGTGCATGGAAACTAGTGAACTGCTTGACCAAACTACCTCCTAGATAAGCAAAGCTTGATAGAGCTTGCTAGATTTGACGCTCACTTATTTATCAAAACCTAACATGAATTTTAAATGTTCTTATAAGAGAGTCTGATTAAAGGAAAGAGAAGTAGAAAGCCGCTTAGGATTTATTATCCATTGTACTACTCTCTCTTACCCTGAGTGGCCATGCTCATCTCTAGGATGGTAACCCCTCCTTTACCCATCCTCCTTTCTGATCTCAAATGTTCTGTTCTTTTTATCATGTCTTTTGGTGTTCATTCATGTGCAAAAACTATGGAGAGAAATTTGAGTTAACTTGGCATGTTGTTGTATAGTTAGTATGGAATCTTAAGTGGTTAGTTGATGATAATGATATTTGTTTACCATGCTTGTGTGTTTTCCTTTGGCCATAGGAAGTATAACGTAGGGTAGTTATAGGATCTCTAAGATAGTGATTCAAAATATAAAGAATGAGATTGAATGTTATTTGATTGTGTTAGAAATTTTCACTTAGGAAATGTTGAAGTTCGATCGAACCAAAATGAGTTCAATCGAACTCATTTACCGTATTCAAACAGCTTGATCGGACCAACAAAGGTTCAATCGAACCTCCCCTATTTCAAAAAAAAAAGGGGGAGAAGAAAAAGAAAAGCGATAAAATGAAAGGAAAAGAAAGGAATCATATTGTTACATTTGAACTTCTTAGCTTAGCTCTCATTTGATTCAATTTCCGGATGGGTAATTAATTGCTAATGCTTGGTAGTATGATTGGTCAAGGTCCTCACTTACTCAATATGTCTCTCATGATTTGCATAATGATATGACCCTTTAACATCCTTGTTGATTGAGAACCCCAAACAGTTTGACCTCACCACAAAAATTAGCCTCCTTACATCTGACCGAACCCTCTTTAACGGATTGAAAGACTTCTTGAGAATGAACTCTCTTTAATGAACGTAGTGGGCCAGGTGATTTGAATGCAAGATCTTTTCAGGTGGATGTTGAGTGTATGGATAGGCTTGAGCAGTCATAGTGGTAATTTGGGGACAATGTGCTAACACTTTTGGTTTGTGTGTGATCTACATGAGGTGTTTAAACTACGTTCATCCAAGAAGAGTAGAGTTCCCGCAGCTCCCCCTTGGGTTTTGGTTTGTCTTTCCTTGAGGACAAGCAAAGGTTTACTTAAGGACAATCAAAGGTTTACTTGAGCACAAGCAAAGGTTCAAGTCTGGGGAATTTCATATGTCCTTTTTTAAGGGGTTTCAATCCTTTCTTTTACGGGATTTCGAACCCTCTTTTGATTATTAAAGTGCTTTTGGAGTGTTTTCGTCTCCTTTCAGGATTTCACAGGTTTGGAGAGGATAATCGAGAAAATGAAGCATTTTGGGGATTTTAGAGCAGAGTCTGAAGAAACCGTTCTCGCCTAGACCTGAGTTCAATCAAACCTCATACGAGTTTGATCAAACCTTCACTCGAACCTAGGTGGTTGGACCAAATCCGCACAATGCAGACACGAGAAGGAAAAGAAGATGAGTTCGATCGAACCTCCATGAGTTCGATCGAACCTCAAATCTAGACAAGGCAATCTAAACCAGAGCGAGAGATATGGGATTTGATGCCAAAGATCAAGACAGTTCGATCGATCCTCGAGATCAACTTCCCAAAAAGTCTCGTTTTGAAGCTCAATCCCACTTAAACCCTAATGACGTTACAATGCTCTATAAAAGCACAAGAGAGACACGATATTTAGAACGCTTTTTCTTAGATTTTATTTTCTTTATAGTTTTATGCAATTAGGGTTTTTTATTTGATTTGCTAGGGGAGATAGATTTAGATATTATTCTATACAAGTATCGTTTAATGTTTTCAACCATGTCTTGTTTGTTTACTTTAACTATGTCTGAGTAGATAACTATATTGTATCTAAGGTTAACTGGAAGGGTATGCTAGGATTTATGCTTGACTAAGTTTATAGAGAAGGAAACAATAGGGATCCTTCCTTAGTAGCTGATTCGTTAGCCAAAATTCGATCTGACAAATTTGGTTGGGGCATAGGCTGATCCAAGCGTGACAAGCACCAATTTGGATCACCCAAATCAGTAACTAAGGAGGTTTAGGTTAGTCATTTTTTTCTACAAACAGAGCGACTAACCTAGTGACATTTACTAAATCTTCCTTAACCGGGTCTGCCTAGTTTGATGGGATAACATTGAATTGGACTACCGGGATTTCTAGGTTCTCGGGGCTAGCATTAGTGACGTTGCTAGTACCTGAAGGGCATTGGTTTGGCGTAGGTTTACACATGAGACCCCATGGTGAACCTACTTCAGAGATTTAGTAAAGGGGTTGGCTTTTGTTCTAGCCGAGCGTTGAGTTACAAACGCAGGGTGCTTTTAGAGTAAGTCCAGAGACTTAAGCTATGTCCATAGATCCTTCGTGTACTTTTCTCGAGACTTTATCTTAGTGATTCCCGCCAAAACCCCTTCTATGATTCCCTAGGTCTGATTGCTTGCTTATCATTGAATCAACCCTATTGCTTGTTTACTCCTTTATTCACTTCACCATTGCCTGCTACAATCAACCAACAAACTCTCTTATTCGTTTTAGCCATTTCTCAGTCTTGCATGTCTCTTTGTGTTAGTCTTTAGTCTCTGTGGATTCGATCCCTAAGTACTACAGTGTCTGTCTGTGCACTTGGAGATAATAATTGTCTAGGGTAAAACCTGACTGACATTACTTGCGATTCAACAATCTTTCATAAAGCTCTGAGTAGCCGATTGGATTATCTTTACCATTGATCGCATCCACTTCATCCTTGTAATCCTCTGTAAGACTAGCAAGCACTGGTTTCATAAATTCTTCAACATCGACTGGTTTTACCAGAAGTGCAAGGTCATCCACTTTTCCTTCATGATCTGAAGATACTCAAAGATCGACTAGTTACCTTTAACACAAGTTAAGAGTTGGAACTTTAGCTGACGTAAACGCCCACACATTGAGTTTCCAAAGGCAAGAGAGAGGGAGTCCCATACTTCTTTGGTGTTCGATGTCGTGGAGACCACATACTGAACAAATTGAGAGATTGCTCCTATCATTGCATTGTATATAAGCCTGTCTTAACATCGCCATGGTGCATAAGCAATATTAGATACTACAACTCTATCAACAAGGATCGTGGGCGAAGAGATGGTAGTGGAGTCCTCGATGAACTGTTTTTAGCTCGTGTCCCTCAAGCAAGGCACGCACCTGAAGCCTCCACATGAGATACTTCTAGTTCACGAGTTTAAGAACATTGTACATGTTTAATGATACACGTGTGACCCGCCTCAAGCTTGGAGCTAGAGGAGACGTTTTGGACAAGCTTGACCCAAACCTTGCACATGGACTTGAGCCGCTTTTGAAGACTATTTTGGAGAGACTTGGAGGTCATTCACAACCCATGGAGCTTAATGGTGACCATTCACGTCATCATAGCCTTAGAAGCTCAAGTCATGGATCACTTTAGAGGTGTCCAAATTAGTACTCATTTTCCTGAGTCGAGTATTGTCCCATTGGGTTTTCTTGACCGGGTTTTAACAACGCTATGATGGACACATCCTTGCCTAAGTGTTAATCCCCAAGGAAGGAGAAAGACCTTCCATGAACCGGTTCCAAGAGAAGAAGAATGACCCGATCCGTGCAGAAACCGGTTCAACTTAAAATATATTTCTCTTTAAGTTTTAGGGTTTATGGTTTTAGCTCCCTTCCCTTCCTTTTACTATTTAATGGCTTTGTAAACCAAATTTGGTCTTTTAACTTTCATTTTTATTCAAACAAAGATATTTTCTCTCATGGAAGTTCTCTTTGAGAATGAGTAATATTTCTCAAAACCCCAAGTGTGTCTTTAAGTTATCTTGGTGTATCAAAGGATTTCCACCTCCTTTGTGGTCCAATTTGTTTCCCCATAATTCCACCTCCATCTTCACTTCATCTCCACCTTCATCAAGCTACTTTTCTTCATCACGTCGTCCTCCATCACACAGCTCACGACATCTCCATCTCCATTCTTAAAGGTGCTTCTTTTCCATCATCTTCAAGCTCACAAATCTTCCACCTCCATCTTCACTTTGTTTCCACCTTCATCCAACTACCAACAGTCCTTCCTCTGCCCTTCAAGCTCACTGAATCACCTCCATCAGTCCATCATCTTTATGATCTCACTTCCATCTACACCTAGCCACCATAGTCATCATTCTTCCACCACCCGTTCATCCATCTTCCCTTCACAATCTCGCCAAGGCTTCTTCAACAACTCACCTTCATTTTCATCAATGAAAACCTCCAAGAAAGGTCATGGCTTTTGAAGCTCCCAACTCAAAGATCCAAGCTTCAAACTTTCTGCCTCTCTATAGCCAAGGGATAGATCTCGTCAAGTCTGTTCGATTTCTGAGGGGGTTGTATCATTTAAAGATAAAAGTGCGCTCTATGGATCATTGGAGTTAAGCAGTGATGTTCGCTCAGCTTTTGTTTCTGATTCCATTGCATTACTGTGAAAGGAATAAAAATTGCAAACAAGAAAATTACAGAGAGGATGAGAGGTAATCAAGAGTTGTAGAGAAAGAAGGAGAAGATTGAGAGAAGAAGAAGAGAACGCATCAGAAGGAGAGAGAGAAGAAACTAGGAAGGCGGTTAAGGAAAATAGATTAAAACCATAGATGGTTGTGATATGATATTAAGATATATGAGTTTCTAATTCAAAATTAATTGACAATTGGTGAATTGATTCATATCTCTTATATACTACTTATGATCTTCTCCAACTACTGTAGTGGGATAATAAATCGGGTTAGATCGCAACCTCTATTTATATGAACAGAGAATAGCCAAAGAAGGAAAGAGCAATATACAAGAATGTAAAGTAAATGACCTCTACGATGTTTACATGAATAAATAGCTAACAATTAGGAGCTAATGGAAGATGGTTAGTGGGAGCTAATAGTAAATGGTTCTTGGGACCTAAATGAAGTTGCCTTTGTGTAATGGATGAACATTAGTTTTTGGTAATGAAGATGGTTTCGACTTTTTGTAATGTAGGACCAGTAGTTTCGGATTTTTGTAATGAATTGCCATTAGATTTATGTAATGAAGATAGATTCAGCTTCGTGTAATGAAGATAGATTCAGCTTCGTGTAATGAATGGCCATTAGTTCAAAACATCAAACAAGCAAACGTTAGATTATATCTCTCGTCCGACGACAAATTCTACACCCATTACATTATCAATACACAAGCACACATGTTTTTCGACCCAGAAAAAATAATCGTACACTTTTAACCCAACCAGATAAAATTTTAAATTAACCACATCAATTATAAATTATGAGCACAAATCAAATATGACATTAACGGTATTAGTCAACCCTTTATTCGCGTTGGCTATGATATAAATTAATCTAAGCGATATGTTTTTATGTAATTTCATATCTAGTGAATTATAATAGATTGGAGTGTTTGGGTATTTGTTTCGGTTCGAGTTTAATTTTCTATGATGTCAGTTTTATAGATATCTAAAATTTGTAATCATATTAAAACTAATAAAAAATTTGTTTGGTTCATATACTTTAGATTGATTTGGTTCGTATAAATAATAACTATAAAACAATTGATATATCTAAGGATTCGGTTCCGTTCATTATCTAGTATTGCGGTTGGGTTTCGTAACTATTATTTGGGTTTGGATCTTAGATTCCAAATATTTTAGTAAGAATGAAACCAAAACGGAACCAGATAAATAGGTATATCGATTATTCATAATTCTTTTGGGGTTTTTTACAAATATTAGTTATTTCATATAATATTCGTTTTTACAATAAAAATGTATCTGAACCGGGTCTATAGATATATGGCTTCATAATGGTTTTGTTTTATACTATCAAACCAATTCGAAACCGAGAAGTATATGAGCTATATAAAACCAAACCAATTTTCTTTTGGTAATTATATGATTTCAAATTTTAGATATTTAAAGAATGGTAAAAAGAACTAATCTGAAATCAAACCAAATACATGAAAGCCCCATCGTAATTTCATTCATTGTGTATGAAATTCAATAAAACATATAGTTCAAATTTATTTATATCATTTTAAAATTATTCATCATTATGTGTCATCATTGTCAATATGAGTAAATATATAAAATTATTTGATAAGACTAAAAAATACAAAATTATGTAAAACCTTAATGAATAATAAAAAATTGAGGAAATTAGAAATTATTATAAATTTTCGATTAAAATTATTAAATACTAAATTGACTAGAAATACTTTGTATAATTAAAATATGTATAAAAATAATAGTCGTATATAATTATAAACTTCATAACTTCATTTGATTATTTCAGAGAAAAGTATTCAAAATGTATAGAAGGATTTCTTGTATCTTGTTATAATGGCTGCTGTACCAACTTTATACATAATTCTTAAACCTAAAATGTATATTAAAGAGTAGCTGCTTGACTATCACAATACATTATTACCAGTGATTGGTGCTCGATACCCAAGTCGAGTAGAAGAGCTCTAACCTACAAAACTTCTTGAACTGTAAGAGACATAGCTCTGTTTTCAGCTTCAGCGGATGAGCGAGAAACCATATATTGCTTCTTAGTTTTCCAAGAAATAGGAGAATCTCCCAACTGTAGAAACCAACCAGAGGTAGAGCGACGAGTAATAGGACAACCAGTCCAATCCAAATCACACCAAGCAGTAAGAGTTAAGGGCTTGTCAGATTGGAGAAAAATACCTTGAGACGGATTAACATGAAGATAGCGCACAACTCGAACTGTTGCATCCCAATGAGCTTGCTTGGGCTGTTGCATAAATTGTGACAACACAGGAACTGAGAAAGATATAACCGGACATGTCACAACCAAGTAAATTAAACGACCTATCAACCTGCGATAGCCCACAACGTCGTGATAATCAACCCCATCTGCAAGAGCCAGTTGTTGATTTTGTTCAAGAGGAAAACTCACTAGTCTGGTATCCATTAGTCCCACTTCAGAGACAATGTCAAGAACATAATTCTTTTGACATAAGTAAATTCCTTGCTTATTGCGCGCAACCTCGATGCCAAGAAAATATTTGAGAAGACCCAAATCTTTCATATGAAAACACTTACTGAGATATAATTTGAAGGTATCAATCAGCGAATGCGTACTCCCCGAGATGAACAAATTATCAACGTAGACCAAAACATAGAGACGATCATTCCCTTTAGTTATCGTGAAGAGAGAATAATCTGAAACCGACTGAGTAAAGCCATAAGCAATCAGAGCAGTACGCAATTTTGCGAACCAACATCGAGGAGCTTGTCTGAGACCATAGATGGACTTGTGCAAGCGACAAACGCGATACTGATCAGACGCACGAAAACCAGGTGGTAACTGCATATAAACCTCCTCATCTAAATCGCCGTGGAGGAAAGCAGAGAAGCAGCTACCTGTAGAAAAATGCGAACCGTAGTCATCTTAGCAACAGGTGCAAAGGTTTCATCAAAGTCACTACCAGCAATTTGACGATTCCCACAAGCAACCAGACAAGCTCTAAACCGTTCAAGATCCCCATCAGAACGTAACTTCACCGTGAAAACCCATTTACTTGCTATAGCACGTCGACCCTTAAGAGGTTTGAAAATGGTCCATGTGTGATTATCATCCAGCGCATCAATATCTGAACGCATCGCATCACACCAATTCTGATCTGTACCAGCCTATGCATAAGTCTTGGGAATGACGACGAGAATTGAGAGACACTGATATACCCGGTTTTTATCGCTATTTTAACCTCGTCTTTTCCTCGGTTTTATATGTTTTCGGTCATTTTAGAGTCTTTTAGGATTGCATTTTGGTACATATTGCATTTCCAGGTGTTTTGGAAGACCGTGCAAGAACCGGGTATGAAAAGGGTTGGAACCGGTCAACCTGAGGGTCAACCAGACTAGTACCGGGTCGATCCAGATCTGTACCGGGCAGGCCCTGGCCGATATTGCAGTACCGGGCCGATCCA
>OVAO01001776.1:0-14205 GCA_900406285.1 Biscutella auriculata
ACCTCGAAGGAAATACCCTAACTAATACAATAATACGAGTTTACAAAATAACAAAACCTATTTCCAAAAACAAACCTAATTAAACCCACTGCAAGCCTTCAATACCAACAAAGGATAAACATATTAAGACAGTGTATACGAAGATAGTTTCCCGATTTCAAGGATCTCACTAGATCCGAAGCGATCAAAAGAAAACAAGCTCAAGAGATTAAGAGAAATAGAAGATCATCTTGAAAAACATGTTAACAATGGTGGATATAGATGAAAATGAAATCAGAAGAAGAGAGTTTTGGTAAATGTTGATTGATTATCGCAACTAGTCTAAGACCTTACAAATACTGTTTTTGGAAAATCAAAACCGTTTACACATTTAATTGAACTAAACCAGACATAATAGAAAATCAGATTGCATATGTGATTAATCCTGTCACACATATCTCACCTAAAGAGCCTCAATAAAGATAGAGTTTATCTTTGATAAATGATTTTTTCCTTTTTCTCTTGAAGAGAGGTTGATAGACATATATAAATACTTATAATGGGTGTCTCACAATATTCAACACCTAAGAGAGATCAGTTGGGTAGGGTGAATAAAGAGAGCGCATGATTTTACAAAATCTTTTAGTTTTTTTAAAATATTTTCTATCAAATTATATAATTTTATAAAACAAAATTTTAGTATTTTATAAAAAGTTTGAATTTTTATGGTCTATATTATCCATAAAATCAGTATAATTTTTAAATATATAAAATTCTAGCTTTTATATAATCTCTAATTTTATTGGATTATTATTTATTAAAGTTGTATGATTTCTCGATAAAAAAAATTCTATCATCTTATAATCTATATTTTTATGAAATATATTATCCACAAATTANTTTTATGGTCTATATTATCCATAAAATCAGTATAATTTTTAAATATATAAAATTCTAGCTTTTATATAATCTCTAATTTTATTGGATTATTATTTATTAAAGTTGTATGATTTCTCGATAAAAAAATTCTATCATCTTATAATCTATATTTTTATGAAATATATTATCCACAAATTAGTATAATTTCCCAAATTAATAATTCTAGTGTTTATAGAATATCTTAATTTTATGGACTATTATCCACCAAATAAATATGATTACCAAATCTATAAGTGTTTGTGGACTATTTATCAACTAAATGAGCATAATTTTCCAAATCTATAGTCTATAATTCTAGCATTTTACAAAATCTCTCGTTGTCTATCAAATTCTTAAAAGCATAGTGTTTTATAAAATTCCTAAATTTTTGTAAATTATTATCTATTAAATGAATCTAATTTTCCAAAACACAAAATTTTAATTTTCCACAAAATCTCTTAATTTTGTGGACCCAAACCACATGCTCCACCGCTTGTGTGCCCTCGTTAATTTTGTGAGTTTCATTCTTGCGATCCAATAAATTTACATAATATTCTAAAATACAAAATACTAACATTACAAAATCTCTTAGTTTTATGGACTGTTATCCGCTAAATTAGCATAATTTCAAGAGATTCTAGTGTTTAGAAAAACTCTTAGTTTTTGTGGACTATCTTCCACTAAATCAATAGAATTTCTCAAAATACAAATTTTCTATCATTTTACAAAATCTCTCATTGTCTATGAATAATCCACCAATTGAACCTGATTTTTTAATATACAAAGTTATAACGTTTTAAAAAATCTCTCACTTTTACGGATTATTATCCACAAAATGAGCAATTTTCTAATACATAAAATTCTAGTATTTTTAAAAAAATCTCTTTATTTTGTTAATTATTATCACAATTTTTCAAAAATTTAGCATTTTACAAAATCTTTTAATTTTACTATTATCTACCAAATCAACATAATTTCTCAAAATACAAAATTCCAACATTATACACATATTTTCAAATTTTTATAAATTATTAGCCAGTAAATTAACATAATTCACTAACATGCAAAATTGTACATTTTTACGAAATATTTAAACAAATGTGATGAGACTTTGTTTAAGTGATTTCTAGTTGAGAATAAAATAAGTTGTGTTTTGGTTATAGTTTTTCTTTCGTTACTTTCATCTTAAAAACTTTCAGAAACATCTCTCCGACAGTGACTTGAAGACATTCCACGCTCATTTGTTCCTCGAGGCTTCTGAGTTCTGAGTGTGTCATCTTTGACCCAAAAATGGTTCGGACAATCTCGTTTCGGATCATGTCTGTGATTTCACTCTCAACCGTATCAGTATCACCAAACATATACTCGAATAAGATTTGTGTAAAACAATTATAAAAAAAAAAAAATCACTATAACTATCTCTGTCAATATTTGTTCTAACCGAATGAACAAGATCGTCAGATGCAAACATTAGCATTTATTTTTCCAAAGTAAAGCGAAATAATCATGAAACCATACAAGATTAGTAGACACAACAAATATAGCAATCATTGTGAAATTGGAAACGCTTTGGCCAAACACACACACACACACACAAACTCACAGCTCCAAAACGTTAGAAGAATGTACAAAAGAATGAAGTTAAAAAAGAGAAGATCAGAAGTTGATGACAAGGCTGGTCAAGTGTGAAGCAGATGGTTTAATCTGATCACACACTCTCCACCTTGACCCTTTCTTTTTGTCAAGGTCGTACATTAACGTCTCATGTCCACAAACCCGTGAAAACAGCAGAACCTTATTGTTCCATACTCCCAATCTCACCCAGAAACCTCCCTCTCTCGGTGGCACAATCACCGAGCTCCATGAATTCTCCTCTGGATCAAAAACTCCCAGACATCCTGGCATGTTCCTGTCCATGAAATACACTTTGTTCCTCAAAACAGTGTAGGAATATACAGACACTGATTGCTCCGAGTTTAATTCTTTCCATGTCTGCGTTTTGGGGTCATATATGTCGATGAACCTCGATCCATTACCTGAAAATATCATATAACAAACTTAGTTTAAACGGAATCTATACAAGTCCATATCCAGCAGTTTCTTAATTATTCCCACCTACAGCATAGAGTTTGGAACTGAAGGAGAACGCAAAGCCACGCCAAACCGGGCGGTTTGGACAATCCACAAGGCTCCATTGGTCGGTTTCTGGATTGTAAACTTCTGCGTTGGAAAGGCTATAAGCATCTGTGGAATAGCCTCGAATCACATACAAAAGGCCGCTCACTTCAGCAAATGCAAAGTTGTAACGTGGTATGTTCATAGCCGCTAGTTCTCTCCACCTGCAAACATTCGTTGACATAATTACGTCAAGAACAAGTCAAAGAAGCAACCAAGAGCAGATTCTCTTGTATACAGAGTTATGAATGAGATTAAAACAGGTTCTTCAAATTTACAAGTGAGCAACAAATCCCAAAGTTTGGGTCGTGAATTTACATTGTCTATGAATCGCAAAAGGAAACCTCTTCACTCATTCGTTCATTCACTATGTTTTCTTTGGGAAAAAGTATGTATTGAATGTGACATTTGATGAGATTGTATGATGATAGTTAAAGGAGATGGAGATTCAAATTGGAAACCTGTTAGCAGCAGGATCGAACTCGTAAACATCGGCGGAAGCAGAGACGGTGGTGCTATTGATCCCAGAGCCTTCGACCTCCGTATATCCTCCGATGAACACGATCTTCCCGCCATCAAGCACAGCGACGCCGAAACCACGCTTCAAAGGCCCAGGGACGGGAGGGATCTGGCCAAATTTGTAACCTGAGGCATCGAAAACTTCCCAGTACACGTCTCTTCCACATTCGCTTTCCATCAGAACACAAAGGAACTCCTCCACCGTTCCGGTCAACTTTCGAACGCAAGCGAAATGCTCACTCCTGAGGAATGACCTCCATCGCCGGCAGACCTGAGAGATGGTCCGAAAGCTTGAGCGAGGAATTCGCGAAAGGCAGAGCTCCGCAGCGTCGTCTGTCAAGCCAGGTATGATCGACGACGACGACTCACCTACCATATCTTTACAATTCTATTCCTTCACAAAAGTAATCACTTGGACATATCATACAAAACTATACATAATCATTGACTTTACGAATTCATTTAAATATGTACTACTGCTTACTTTTAAACGACAGCGACTTTAGCAAATCATTCAATTTTTACCAAACTGATTAATAATTTACGTATTAATTTTTCTTTTCTACACAAGTTCTAATCAAATGTATAAGCAGAGATTAAAGAAAGCATTGATGGAATCCACAAACCAATAATAATCATGTCTTTAAATTGATTCTTCGTCTTATAGAAATAAATCCCAAAATGTAGAAAGAGCAAACACAAAACAAGCGAGAGCACAAAAAAGACTGTCTATATAAACTTAAGATGAGGTTCCTTTCTTTGACTTTGCTGCCAACTGCGTCTCCGGCTGCAATTTATTCAAAAAAGCAACAATATGAGGATGATCAGTAATGATGATGATCATGAATAGTTATTAAAAATATGTACTGAGATAAATGAATTACCTCTTTCTTCACAGGTTCTTCCTTTTCTGACAAGATCAACTCAATGTGGCATGGGTTTGACATGTAAGCTGCAAAAAAGTATAAAATTGAGATCAAAGTGACAAAACAGAAGAGAAACTAAAGAGTCGAATAAAGAAACATACGGTTGATTCTTCCATGAGCTCGGTATGTCCTTCGCCTCTGTTTTGCTGCTTGATTCACTTGGATGTGAGATATGAATAGAGCATCAACATCTAAACCTTTGACCTGATAATCAAATGACCTTTCAGTAACTGAACAGAATATATATATATATATAATCAGAATTATAAAAGAGAGTCAAAATTCACCTCAGCATTGCTCTCGGCATTCTTGAGCAGGTCAAGAACAAATTGAGCAGATTTTGCAGGCCAGCGACCTTGCCCATTCGAATGCCTGTTCTTTGCCTGAGCAGTACGTCCAACACCACGACAGAAACGAGTGAAGGGTATAGCTTGCTTGTGAGCTATGACATCTTCCAAGTACCTCTTGGCCTTGTTCAATTGTAGTTTTCTAATCGCATGCGCTGTCTCTCTTGTGTTCTGTTCTCAGACAAATTGTATACGATCAGAACAAAATACTACAACCAAATGAACATAGAATCAAGACTCGTGTGACTTTTCCTTTGAAACAATCAAACCAAGATACAGCAATTTGCTACTTTCTACATTGATTCAACTAGAGTATGGTTGCTCTTAATAGATTTCAGCAGAAGATATAAATCACTAGTTAACCCAATCATGAACTAATCTACGAAGTCCAAGGATTACAATGTCAAGATGTACCATCATGTACTGAACCATAAGCTATCGGAATAAACATTGGCTCACCCATTCACAATGACCAATTCGATTTTCCTGATATTTACGTGAGCTCTGTTATGTTCAAACAAAGCCCTGCTTTTTGTTAATCAGGTTTGTTCTATGCGCAGATAAAGACTCGTGTTTCGTTTCCTTTGAAACAATCAAAGCAAGATGCACATGACTTGCTACTTTCTACATTGATTCAATCATATTATTGTGGCTTCTAATTTGTGCTGGAATTTCAGTAGAACAAATAAAACCCAATTAAATATAATAGTGAAGTAATCTACAAAATTCAAAGATTACAAGACAAAATGTACCATCGTGTACTGAACCATAAGCTATAAGAAGAAACATTGGCTCACCCATTCACAATGACCAATTTGATTTTCCTGATATTTACGTGAGCTCTGTTATGTGTAAACAGAACCCTGCTTTTTGCTAATCAGGTTTGTTCTATATACAGCGGTAATCTCCGGGAAAGAAAACAAAAATAACCTAGGCTGATTCGTTTCCATGATACGGGTTAGGTACAAGACAATTTACCTTGAAGTGGACCCTGAGATCGGATCCCCTTGCTTTGCAAGCTGCAAAAACATGCCAATGGAAACCATTGAAGTCAGTGAATAGTCATTCACTCGAAACAGCAGCGATATAAGAAGGAAAAGATTCTCTCACATTTGGTGGAATTGTCTGGCTCTTGAGAGTACTTCACCTGAACAGAAAAACAATAAGATGGAGCATAACGTTAAGCATGGAACACAGATTTGAATGAGAAACAAAAAAAACAGTGTTAAGCATTTACCATAGCGGCCAAACTGAGGGAGAAGTGTTAAGAAATTTGGAGACACTTTATATATAGAGGGAACTATATCAAACCCTAAAACGTCGACTACATTTGGGTGATGTGGTCTACTATTTTAACTTTACAGGCCTTTTGGGGAACAGATTAAATTTGATTGGATATCATCATAAGGCCCATAGGCCCAATCATCTGTCATTATTGCTTATTTTCATAAACATCAACGACTTCCAGGCTAAAACCCTCGGACGAGTATATTCGGTGTAAAACTCCTTTAATTTCGAGGTCTTTTACTTTTCACAGTTTCAGCACCACTGAACCCTAGTTTTCCCCTCCTGCATCTTACGATGGAATTCTCTCCCGCCGACTTTGAAAGGCTTCTGATGTTCGAGCATGCTCGCAAATCTTCTGAAGCTCAGTACATCAACGATCCTCTTGATTCCGATGTATGCACTTCTTTCCTCTCTCCTGTCAAATCGCCGAACTGTTTCATTTCCCCTTTCTTCTTGCTTCTAGTGATCGTTTGTTGATTTTTGTTCATCTGATTAGACATTTGATTTTCACAATCGTTCACGATTTTGTGTGTAGTGATGGATTACTTGATTTTCTTCATTGTTTTTTGTGTTTTGTTTTTACTCTGACTTTATACGAATCAGTGGGTATATTTTAAATGTTCAGCTATGAGATTGATTAGTTTTCTGTGCACTCTCATTTTCCGAGCTGCGTTTGAGTATTGGGTATATTAAGTACAATTCCTTTGTGGATATTTTTTTTATTTTCTGCAGAATCTGCTGAAATGGGGAGGAGCATTACTTGAACTTTCTCAGTTCCAGAGTGTTCCTGATGCGAAGCAGATGTTAAATGGTATGAGTACTTGTCCCATTTTTCAAGTAATCTTTTTCGTGTTTTAACTTCTCTTCGATCTATATCTAACAAAAAATATTGTTCATTTAGATGCTATTTCCAAGTTGGAAGAGGCCTTGACGTTAAATCCAGGGAAGCATCAGGCTCTCTGGTGTCTTGGCAACGCTTACACTTCCCAAGCATTTCTTATTCCAGATCATGATGAAGCCAAAGAAAACTTTGATAAAGCTGCTGACTATTTCCAAAGAGCGGAAAATGAGGTACATCTTCAGATTTTTATGCTATTTGAGTTTAGAATTATGTATTGCTGCTGCGAGTGTAGTGATACCAGTTTCTTATTTTCGTTTTCAGGATCCAGGTAATGAGTTATATCGCAAGTCTTTGGACGTTGCATCAAAGGTATATTTCAACCTTTTATTTTCAAAGTTAATCTTTCTGTCAAATTATAACATCAATCAAGGAGAGAACTGTTTTCTATAAGATAAAAAAACAAGAGAGAATCATTCACTCTGTTCTGTATTTCTTTTCATTTTGTGCTTGTTTTTGCTCCTTCTTGTAGAGCCTAAAGCCTTTGTCTGTTTGTTAATACTTAATAGGCCCCGGAACTGCATATGGAGCTACAAAAACATGGAGGAATGGGACAGCAAACTCTAGGGGGAGGAGAAGGAGGTCCTTCAGCTTCATCGAATGCTGGTGTAAGTTATCATGTGTGTTTATATTTTTTGGTTCTTTGGTATGACACATGATTATTCTCTAGTAGCAAGTTCTTGAAAATGATAGCAGAAAGTGAAAGAATCTCATATATGAATCATATATTTTGGTTGTTCTGAGGAGTTGCCTTTCTTTTGCAGGGTGGTAAGAAGAAGAAGAAGAACAATGACTTCACTTATGATGTATGCGGTTGGATAATTCTGGCATTTGGGATCGTTGCTTGGGTTGGCATGGCAAAATCCCTTGGCCCTCCACCTCCTACTAGATGAAGCCCTGATAGTGATGGGCATTCCCTCAAGGAAGTAATGCTGCCCACGCAACATTGCTACATTTCCCAAGCAGAGATATTCTATAAAGCCGTAGGGAGGCAACGTTTGTGGCTAATGGTACTTTCAAAAGGATATGCTTACTTTATTATTAGGATGTTTGTTTCTTCATTTCGATTTCCTGATTTCTTCGTATCTATATGGTGTAAGAGAAGGTCATTTGCCATTACCTGAGCTTTGCAGTTATGTTATGGTTTTTGAAATTCGTGGCAAGATATCCATGAGTTTCTTTTTTTTAGAAGATAAATTACACGCTTTGTAAGAATAAGCTCTGAGAAGTGAATCTCTAAAGAACTTGAGTTAAAACTTACCGTTGCAATTATGTTTTTAGGATCAACAAGTCTTATTCTTGCAGACTGGATCCTCTGTAAGCTTCAGTGGGTTGAGCATGATACCAAAATTTGTACTCAATTGGTGTAAGTAGAACTCGGGAGAATGATTGTAATTCTCGAATCTTAGTCTACTCAACCACTCAAATGTTGGCCTAAATCCAAAATAACCTACCTTTAAGGATTTGGCCGAGAGATATGGTAGTTTAGCTATAACCTTTCGAAGTTTTTTTTCATATATTTTTCACTTGGAATTATATTAAATAAGATAGAAATTAGTTAGGTTTATGTGTTGCCAGAACTACTCATTAGTTCGTCGGTCTTAATTTTCGGGGATAGTTTGTATCTACCGACTTTTGTCTTTTTTAGTTGGTTTTTAGTCTTCCTTTGTTTGGGTTATACTAGTCTTCGTTTAGGTTTTTGTTTCGATCTCTTCGATCTCATGTCGTTGTACTACTCTAATACCTTGGTATTATAATTCTAGATGAAAAAGATTGAATTAATTTACAATGATAGCTTAATCAAATTTAGATGGTTGCATAGTCTATTAATGAACATAGAAATGCATCGTAAACAAACATTCAACCCCACACAAGCAATGTTGAAACAAAAGATGAACAAAATAGGAAAAACACACCAAAATATAACAAAACCATCACCTAAGAAAGAAACGAAGGATTAACTAGGAGGATGATGCTTAAAAGACATTCGAAAAAAGACTAGCTGAAAAATCACAATGTCGTTTATTGAGGAACTTCGAACGGCTAAGCCTAAAGCTGTTACTTCCACTTGAGCTATAGAGCGAGAAGAGTCACAAGAAATATAGAAGAACCATCTGATCCCCGAAACTCAGAAGACGAACAATTTAGCAACCAATTTTCCTTGGCATGACAATAAACTTTGTAGACCCCAACATCAACTTTCCTGAAACGGAAGGCAAACACCCTAAAGGACCAACCCCCTCAACTGCATAACCTGAAGGAAACACAGAGAAGAGCCTCACAAGCAGCTAGAACTACCATCATCCCAAGAAAGTCAGAACCGCTTGAAACCTATATAATACCTCTGGAAACTCGTCGAGCTACAAGACCAACACAAGGCTAAAGTTCTAAACCAGGTAATGACACATCTAAAATGCCACAACAAGCAAAAGTCGATAAAGGAGAGAAAACACCAACCTATAAACTTGCAATCAATCATACCCATAAACAGGGTTGGAGGCTCGTACCCTACGCCGTTGCCGAAACCATCCCGACGGAGCCAAACCAAACTGGAAAGAAGGATCCAAGCTTGTACCTGACGAACCAACGAGCCGATGAGCATAACGAGACACCCCACCATCAAACCACCAAGGCTTTGTACAAAGATAGTTGAAGTTTTAACTGATGGCTTCCTTAGATACCACCTAGTGAAACCCCTCCACCGCATCTTGGCCGCATACCCCGACAACACTGCTAACCTCGATAGAGCAGAAAAAAAATAAACCTCTCCCCGAAATGAGCAACGGGAGTTAGCTCGAGACAACAAACTGGAAACGAACCACTCCCACTTGGAGCCGACGACAAGAACTTAACTACGACTAATCCACCACCACCAGAAGCCGCCATTGTCTACTCACTGAAGATGTAAATCCAAATCGAAAAATAAGGACGTGTCAAGATGCGGAAAATATTCTCCAACCAATTAAGAGATAATCAAGGAGAATATTCGAGTCTATCTACAAGCAACGAAAAAGGAAAATATGATGAGTATGAAAAAGGTGTTGCGTGAAAGAGATAGATTATCTATTTCAACAAGCACAAGTCCTTGAGAGAAGCTAAGAGAGGTTAACTCTAGAAGATATTTATTGTTGTAAGGAGAGATTAAGTTCAATAACAATTGATTGAACTTAGAGTTGTAGGATCAATTGAATTGTCATCAGATCGATCTACGGTTTGGGTTTAGTGTTTACCCTGATTTATAGATTTAATCAAAAGAGGTATTCACAATTTCAATTGGTATCAGATCTTACACTTGTAGTTTACTCAAATGCGATCAGACGAAGATATGGAAACCTCTAGGGAATTAATTGTGTTCTCCAAACAAGTAGTTTTAGACCCACAAAACTATGGGTTCTAGAATGTCTGAATGTGGGCCAACATTAAAAGCATTGATGAAGACACATGGATTAATGTAGAAGATGGGTGGGAAGTACCGTCTACAGAGGAAACCATGGGGATTAAGATACCTAAGGCGAAGATCGAATGGACGGATGAAGAAAAAGGAGTAGCTAAGTATAACTCAAAGGCATTAGCAACAATTTTTTGTGCACTGGAAAGCAATTAATTCAAATTGATACAAGGATGTGAAACTGCAAAAGAAGAATGAGATACTCAACATACCACCTTTGAAGGAACATCAAGTGTAAAAATGTCAAGGATTGACATGTTGGCATCAAAGTTTGACAACCTGTGAATAGAATACAATGACTCAATTATTGATTTTAGTGCTCAGCTAAGATGTATAGCAAAGGAAGCACAAGTTTTATGTAAGAAGTACAAGGAGAAGAAGTTGGTCAAAAAGCTGCTAAGATGTCTACCAACAAAGATATCGGCATACAAAGTCGCAATGGCAGTATCATTGAAAATTGATGCGTTAAAACTTGAGGAGGTAGTGGGAATGTTGCAAGCGCATGAGATGGAGATATACCCTCCAAAGAAACTGAAAAGTATTGCATTATCAACTGAGGAGAGTATTGAGACACAAACTTAGACAACAAATGTTGTGGCATTTATTGTGAAGAGGTTCGACTGAGTACTCAAGAGGTTTGAAAAGGGACAAAAATCGAATGGGTATAACAAGAACTAGTCAGATAGAGAAAGAACCAAGAAGATTGAAATTCAGAGTTACGCGTGCAAAGGGTATGGACATATAAAGGGAGACTATCCATCTATCAAACGACGGGAATACTTACGGACAATGCAGGAGCAGAATATGGTTCAAGGATCAACACAAAAACCTATACAACTGACCAAGAAGTAGCTAAGGTCTACCTCTAAACCCCTAGTTCAAACTAATGAACCAGGCGATTAAGAACCGGTGATAAAGGGATACGCTCGAGTGTATGTGCTAGTGCCAACAAGTGAAAGTTCCACACCAGTCGATCGCATAATTATCAAAGGAACAAACCAACAACTACAAGTTATTCTTCCACACATAGAATGATGTTGTTATTTTGGATGCGGCATAGACTATAGGGGAGGGTTTTTTTGCTTACGTATTTTGCTTGTGTGTTGTTACGTTTAAAGACTATGACAATGGGGGAGACTTATGTTTTAAGACTATGAGGGAGTTTTTGTTGGGGTTGTCCGTCTTAGTATTATGTCAGGTACTGTTGTTTTCGGTTTTGATTCTACAAGTCAACACTTGAAGCATTGTTTGAATAGTTTTTAGACTTACAAGTGGGATCACTCAAGATATTCCACATGAAAATATTCAAGATCACATCTAAGCTAAAAGTGGGGAGATTGAAGATACCCAAACCTAAAAATAAGGATGTATGAAGATGCGGAAAATATTTTCCAACTAAATAAGAGATAATGAAGGAGAATATACGAGTCTATTCACAAACAAAGAAAAATGAAAATATGATGAGTATAAAAAAGGTGTTGCGTGAAAGAGATAGATTATCCATTTCAACAAGCACAAGTCCTTGAGAGAAATTGAGAGAGGTTAAATCTAAGAGAGATTTATTATTGTAAGGAATTATTAAGTTCAATAACAATCGATTGAACTTAGAGTTGTAGGATCGGTTGAATTGTCATCCAGATCGATCTACGATTTGGATTTAGTATTTACATTGATTTATAGATTTAATCAAAAGAGATTTTTCACAATTTCAGCCACCACACTCCTGATCTGACCAAAGTCCAAACTCATTGCCAAGAATTGAAGCGGGGCAGATTACATCCTTCATGCCTAAGCCATCGCTTGACAGAATTATACAAAGGAAAGAGAAGGAAAGGAAGCCTTTGTTGGATAAATTTCAGGATATCTTAAGTCTTAAAATATCTCTAATTATATTTAGTTAGAGATTATATAGACTTAAGATATATTTCTATTTATTAAGAGTTATCTAGTTCAAAGAAAAAGGAAAGAGTAGTTTCTTATCTCTAGTAGGATAATGTTTAGTTAAGTTGAGGTTTGCCTATAAATAAGATCTGTCTAAGATGTGATAAGCCATCAGAAACATGAACAAAGCTTTTGTTTAATTTTGAGAGATTTTCTTAAACATTAATAAATAGAGTTATTCTTTATTAAAAGCTAAGCGCGTTTCTAGATTCATTAATTGGTATAAGAGTGGTGACGAACCATGGAAGAACCACCGACTCGCACAAAAGATTTCAACTTGTCATCATCGATCCAGTGTTGCATGTTAAAACCAACAAACTATACAATGTGTGCTATGAGGATGAAAGTCGCGTTGAAAATCTACAAAGTATGGGATCTGATTTATCCCAAAACGGAGGATGTAGACAAGAACAATTTGGCAATTGATTATTGTTTCAAGCTATCCCGGAGGAACTTATTCTACAAGTCGGTGAACAAGAGAATTTAAAAGGGATATGAGAAGCAATAAATGCACAACACCTTGGAGAAAATCGAGTCAAGGAAATTCGTCTACAAACCCTTATATCTGAGTTTGAAAGATTCAAGATGCAAGACTCGGACACAACAAATGACTTTGTGGGAAAGTTATCAGAGTTAGCAACAAAGGTAGCATCGCTTGGAGAAACGATTGAGGAATCCAAACTAGTGAAGAAATTCCTCAATGGCTTGCCAAAATACAAATACATCCACATCATAGCCTCTCTCGAACAAGTTCTAGATCTTAAAACAACGGGGTTTGAAGATATTATAGGATGACTCAAGGCATATGATGAACGAACTCGATGAGGAGAATCCAAGAGTTGAGTAAAAGGTGGATATACTAACAGAAGCCTTAGCAGGAATCAAGTTCAAGAGCATGAGAAGTTTAAGCAGAGTTCAAGATCTCTTGAAGACTGACTTGAAGCTTAAGGGGGTGAGTGTTGGATAAGTTTCAAGATATCTTAAGTCCTAAAATATCTCTAACTATATTTTGTTAGAGATTAGATAAACTTAAGATATATCTCTATTTAAATTAGGAGTTATCTAGTTTCCTATCTTTATCTTTAATAGGATTAGGTTTAGCTAAGTTGAGTTTTGCCTATAAATAAGTTTTGTCTAAGATATGATAAACCATCAGAAACATGAAAAGAGCTTTTGTTTAGTTTTGAGAGATTTTCTGAACATTAATAAAAGAGAAAATTGACTAGAATAGTATAGAAAAGTCGGAATATTACTAGAGTAACATATATCTTTCAAAAACTACTAGAATGTTTTTCGCACCCTTGTAAATTACGAAAGACACCCTCGCTTATATTTAATCAACAAATTCACGTCACTAACATGTGTTTTACGTTACATACGCCGGAAGCTAATCCAGTGTGCTTGTTGAGTGGAGGACCGAACATCTTGAGGAGCTCTTGCTAAGTAAACTTATGGGGACAGGCAAAAGTAATGGGTTAGTCGTAATCGACAAATCCACGTCACTAAACCGTATGCCACATGTACAATGTGGTTGATTTATATATTAAATATTTGGCTGGGTTTAATCTGGTTAACAAAGTAACCGTTTTCGAAACTGTATAATTAAGAAGAAATCTACACGCCGGTAATTATTTCTCAATAAAAAACACTCTACACGCCGCTCTGGTAAATCATTTCTCTGATATCGTCATCCCCTCCGAAAATCGTCACCTTCTCCGAAATCGTAATCTTCTCAGAAATCTCTGAAACACTCTAGTTAGTCAAGTC
>OVAO01001777.1:0-14204 GCA_900406285.1 Biscutella auriculata
TAACTACGCATTGTAGTTGCTCTTCAGTCGCATATTTGTGTAACCTTTGACCAGAGTCGCATATTAGTCCCAAAATGAGCAACTTTGTGCGACTACATTAAATGTGCAACTGATTGTGCGACTACGTAGTTTGCAACTACCATTACCAGTTGCAATTTAGTCCCAAAAACTGAGACCTGTCAGATGTAGTCGCACTACTAGTCCCATTTGTGCAACTGTGTTTTTGTAGTCGCAGTTTTGGGACTAAAATGCAACTACTTGTCTTCCGAGGGTAATTAGTCGTAACTTTAGTCTCACTTTAGTCGCACATTGTTTGCAACTACAATCCCAGTTGCTAAGCGTAGTTGCTATTTTGCTGTNCTGCTATTTTGTTGTTTTCTTGTAGTGTTTAGAATATGAATAATGAGAACAAAGCTCTCATTTTCTATAATGGGGTCATGCTATCTTGCATGCAGTGGCACTGGTCCAAACCCATCCAAGTGCATATCATAAATACTCCCCATTACAATTAGCATCTGGGAGAGAACCAAATATTTCTCATCTCTATGTTTTTGGATGTGCGTTTTATGTTTCTGTTGCCCCACCGCAACGAACAAAAATGAGACCACAAAGGAGATTTAGTATATACATTGGTTTTGTATCACCAAGTATAATTAAGATATCTTGAACCGCAAACTGGTGATATGTTTACGGCTCATTTTGCCGATTGTCATTTTAATAAAGATGAATTCTCAGCGTTAGGGGGAGGAATTAAATAAATTCCAAAAGATGTCTTGTGGTATAACACATCTCTGTTATACATTGACCCCCTACACAGCAACATGAACTGGAAGTTTAGAAAATTATTCATCTACAAAGTTTTGAAAATCAGTTACCAGATGCATTTACAGATACAAAGAGGGTAACAAAATCATTTATTCCCGCGGTTAACGCTCCATCAAAAGTTGAGATTCCAAATGAGCAAGTTGAGCTTAGTAAAATAAATAAACTCAAGACTCAACTAACTGAAACACAGAAGGCTAATAGGCTCAAAAGATAAAAACCCTCGAAAGTAAAAGAAAATGGGAGAGTCAAGTGAACTCAATTCAAATGAAAGGATTCCAGAAAAATCTCATAAAGAAAAAATTCCATAAGACATAAGTAATATAGTTCTTGAAGAACTAAACAAATAAAAAGATCTGAAAAATACAAAAAGGTATGAGATTTTCATCAACTACTCCAGTACTGGAAAATTATGGGTTATAGATGAAATAAAAGATAGTGATGGAATATTCTTCTTCTCTGTATCTAAAGAAATTGATTATGAAATAGATTATCCAAATCTTAGGTCCATATCAGAATGTATGAAAAGAACTTCTTGGGAGAGATGGTAAATGGCCATGGAAACTGAATTATCCTCCCTGAACAAAAGAAGTGTTTTTGAACCTATTGTCGTTACACCTGAAGATGTAAAACCAGTGGGGTACAAATGGGTTTTTGTGCGAAAGCGGAATGAGAAAAATAAGGTCACAAGATATAAATCCCGACTTGTTGCACAAGGATTCTCACAAAGACCAGGAATAGAGTATGAGGAAACGTATTCCCCGGTTATGGATGTTATTACATTCATATATTTGATGAGTCTGGCGGCATCCAACAATCTATAAATGTACCTCATGGATGTTGTGACTGCATGTTTATTTGGGTCGCTTGATAATGATAGTTACATGAAAATCTCAGAAGGATTTAAGATGCTTGAAGCATTAAGCTCAAGATCTAAGGAAGTATGTTTAGTTAAATTACAACGATCACTATACAGGCTAAAATAGTCCGATCGCATGTGGTATAATCGCCTAAGTAAATATCTCCTGAAGAAAGGATACACAAATAATGTGATATGTCTGTGTGTGTTTATTAAGAAATCATCATCTAGGTTTGTGATCATTGTTCTATATGTTGATGATATGAACATTATACGAACTCGAAAAGAAAATGAAGAAGCAAGAACCCATATGAAAGAAGAGTTCAAAATGAAAGATCTCAGGCAAACAAAATTTTGTCTTGGGCTCCAGATAGAGCATCTAAAAGATGGCATATTTGTTCATCAGGCAAATTATACTAAAACGATCATGAACGCTTTAATATGGATAAAAGGAATCCATTAAATACTCCAATGGTTAATAGAACATTGGACAATGAAAAGGGTCCGTTTCGACCTCGTGAACAAAATGAGGAAATCTTTAGGTCTTGAAGTACCTTATATGAACGTTATTGGTGGACGTGTGTATCTTGCAAATTGTCCCCAACCGAATATAGCGTTTGCTACTAATTACTAGCAAGATACAGTTCATCCTCGAGGCGTAGACACCGGAATGGAATTAAACATATTTTCTGTTACCTTCAAGATCCGCATAAAGGTCGATCGCAAACAGGATATGTTTTCACATGGGAGGAACTGTTATATCTTGGCGTTCCCAGAAACAGACTCTGGTCTCGACTTCATCAAATCATGCAGAAATCATTTCGCTTCATGAGGCATGCAGAGAATGCATGTGGCTTAGGTCTCTGACTCAACACATATAAGATGCAAGTGGAATAACGACCGATAAAGACCCAACAATCTTTTTCGAAGATAACGCTGCATGTGTCGCAAAAATCAAGGAAGGAAATATCAAGAGCGACAGGACGGAGCATATTCCTCCAAGATTATTTTTCATACACCTAAGAGCTCGAGGGGAATCAAAAAGTCGACATTCAATATATTCGGTCGAGTGAAAATGCAGCAGACTTATTTACAAAGACGTTTCCAACCACATTGTTCAAGAAACATGTTCGAAACATTGGATTGCGTCATTTTCGAGATCTACAATACAAGAATAAATCCATGTTTCAGAGGGAAATTACGTTGTTGTACTCTTTTCCTCATCATGAATTTTATCCCACTGAAATTTTTTTCATGATTATGTTTTTAACGAGACAACACATAATGGATGATTAAAGGAAATATTATGGATAATTATCCAATTAAAAAATTATTATTTTATCATTCTTTATTCGACCACCAATGTAATAGGTCGACCTCTCTCCCCTATAAATAACTATGTACACATTCAATTGATGAAAAAAGAAAAAATGAATCATTCAATTTCATTCTCTTCTCCTCTTGCTCTCTTCACGTCTTTTTCTTCATAGATATATAATATATCATATATAATATATAATATATAATATATAATATATATATATACATTAAACACATACATAAATAAATAAATTATTATTATATTATCTATTATCTATCAAAGAGAAAATAAATTGATAGAGAGAAACCTTGCCAGAAACTTTATCGTTCTCAGCTGGTAAAATCGCGGGATAAACACGTCATTTGATGGTCTTTATCTAGATAGAAAGTGTTAAAAGATTGGAAACCTTCAAAGACTAAATAGTCTTTGTCTAGATAAAAAGTGTTAAAAGATTAGAAAGTGTTATAGAGAACAAATAGTTTAAAATAAGTGTTATTGAGAACAAATAGTTCTTTTTTTATCTCATGAAAAAAATACATTACAAAAAGAGTTGTTTATTTCAAGTAAAACTAAAATGATATTTCTTTTATAAATTAAAACACCTATATGATTCTAAACGTCATCCTTAATGGTGAATTTAATACCATTAATCAGATTTTATCCCACCGATTTTTTTAGTAAAATTTTTATCCGTCCTCGGTTCGGATTTCGTCGGTTCGGATCGGATATCAAATATTGCCGTCGAATCCTAAAAATATCTGAAATCTTTTTCAGATCTGATTCGGATTGGATACGGATCGGGTATCCGAACCGAATCGAATAAAATATAACCAAAATAATTCGAAAAATCTGAAAAAATCCGAATAATCCGAAATAAACCGAACACAAATTGAATCTAAACCGGCCCAAATTGAATGTAAACCAAACCCAAAACCAAAATTTAATATAAATTGACCCTAATTATGAATTGAATGGAATTATATGTTGATATTTTTTGGTATTATAAAATCATAAACTAAAAAATTATATAATTATTAAAGTATTCCAATATGAGTTTACATAATATTAATTTATTATTTTAATTTATATTAATTAAGGTTTCAGATAACCATGGATGTAAACCGACTCCAAATTGAATGTATATCGATCCTAATTTACGAATTGAATATAAACCAAACCCAAATTAAATCTAAACTAACCTAAATTGAATCGAAACCGGCCCAAATTGAATGTAAACCGACCCCAATTTGCAAATTGAATACAAACAGAGTCCAAATTAATTTTAAACCAACCCAAATTGAATTAAACCGAACCCAACACTCTAATTTCATTTAAACGAGATCCAATTTACAAACTGAATCAAAACCGGAACCAAATTCAGTCTAGACCAACCCATAGTATTTCTATGGTTTAATTGGTTTCAGATATCCATGGATATACGAATCAGATAATATACGATATCCATAGATATCAAATTCTATATTCAATTGGATATTTGGTCACATCTAAATTCGATCTGTATCCGAATTTTCGAATCGGATACGGTTCGGATCATTCGGATAGGAAGGACTGAGCACAAGGCTTATTTAGCAACTATATGACAATACATTGCGTCAAACTTGAGCGGCAACGTCGATAGTTGTTGCGGATCCATTCAACGCTCAGACTTCAATGTTACGACATGGTTGCCCTAAGAGCCAATTCTTCCGTTATTAGAGGAGACTTAACATATAAACAAGCAGATGAATGTGAAGAAATGATATTATCACTTCTGTCCAAGTAAACCAATCACGAACCCGCCACTCCATCCTCCTTTCTCAAACAAGCGTTGGTTTGGCAGATCACCCAATGTTCATCACTTGGGGTTCGTGGAGGTTTCATACCCTTGTCCTCGGTTTGCGCACTACTCCATTCTGAAGCCTTTGCAATAATAATCTCTTTTGGGTCCAGTACGTCTCGTTTGAGCTTCAATTTGTTGCGCGTCGTCTGTAGGTTCCACAGTCTCCTCGCCGCCAATGGTTCCTGTGATAACTCCCTATCGGTGGCAGACAATCGGAAGCTTCTCGGAAGAGACTTCAGAAGGAGAAGAACATACAGACAAGATAAGAAAGCTTGTGTTTTTCGTATATCGACTACAATGATGATTCTTATTGACAATTCCTCCTCTTTTTTTTGTTTTTGTTTGTCTTCGTTGCAGAAAAGGAGATAAACACCGTTGGAGCTGAACTTTGAAGATTGGCTTCGCAGGTTTCGATCCCAATAACATTTAGCCTCAATCTGGTTTCTGGCCCAATCTCCTGATGTTATTACCATAACAAGAAATTGCACAGAGACGAGAGTGCCGTTTGGACTTTGGACTCTGGAGCATGTTGAGGAGAGGAGGAGATGAACTCGTTGCTCTAATAATTACTTTGTCTCTTGGTTTCAATTGTGGTGCAATTTCGAACAATTTTCTGGTTAACGACAATGTATCTTATGTCTCAACAACTTACGAGTCAATCCTCAACGCTTCGTTGAACTACAATTCTTGTTCAATGCAACCTATGCTAAGTTTCCAAATCTCAGTACAGCTTCGTGTTTATAGTCAACATATAAGACATGATCAGATAGCTCAGATGTGCAAAATTAATCAAAACAGAAGCAACAGTGGACACTGATATGTGGCTTGGATGTCTCTTTTGCCGATGATCTCAATTAGTCTGCAAGGTCAAGGTGAGCTATTGCAAGCCAAACAAAGTTGAGTAGCTCTCCTCCTTTGCAAAGCTGCTCCATACGTGCTGTAGCATCGCAGTGGCATGCTGCGTGGAAGAGCAACTCCATCCACACTTTGCTTATTATGCTCCACTTATTCTCTCCACGATCATTCACCTGTTTGAGCTTTTTGGCCAGTGCCCTTGCCTCGAATAACACAGATTTGCTTTTATTTCCTTTCACTTCCCTTGGATCAATCCCTGTCCTGACTGAAAGAATCTCACGGCTCGCAGACTCAATGTCCCTCGAGTTCTCAATATGACGCCTCTTGAAGAATTTCTTAGCCTCCGCCAACGTGTCTCTAAATCTTATTTTTCCTATCCCTGAAACCTCTGACATCAGCTTTGGTTGCGTGATCAAGAGATACATCATGTAGTCGGAGATGGTTTTGCTAAACTCACGGTTGGTGTCGTTCTCTTGAGTGGATAAGTCTTCTTGGTAACACAGCTCAGTTGCTATGTGCCAGAGCATAAGGCTCCGGTCGTAATCAATGTCTGTTATATAACGCATCAGCCATTCTGGATTTGCCATGTCTAACTTGGTGTTTCCAGAAGCCCATCCTTTCTTTGCAGATATTGTATTGCTTCTCTCCATATCTGGCCGTTGGGGTCTTGATTGCAGTTCAGTAAATATGAAAGACCAGAGATCTTTTGTTAAGGGTTCACTATTTACATATCTTGTCAGAATGATGTCATCCAGCAGATCATAGAAGCCAAGGTAGTTGGCGATGCAGTTACCAATACGTGTAAAGAAGTGAGGTATATTGAACGAGAATTCAACAAGAACGATAACATAACGAGCTGCCAGGTTTTTCCCCGACCACTGAGTGATGACATGCCTGATATACTGGTGAAGTTTTTGATTCCAAGTTGAGATACTTGCGCACAGTTTCTTGAAGATGTCGATAGTGTAAACGAAAGGGAAAAGTATAGCCTTCCATACACACCGACATTTTCGGCTCTTGGTGTCGTGGACCCTCTCTAAATCTGCTTTCACAGAGTATGCAATGAAGTTGAAGAGCTTGATGCTTTCTGACCATCTTTGGAATAAAAATAACCTGCTAAGCACCTCCTTCTCCTCTCTTCCCTTGCAGAATTTTTGTTTCTTCCATCGCAGCATCTTCAAACCAAGGAACCAGTTGAGTTGGCGGTCTATCCGTGAACCACTGTCTGCCTCGTCTTCGTTTAGCTTACTGATGACAGCAAATGTCCAGTCTGAGGGAAGGACCATGAGGAGAGATGCGAGATCCAGAGCTATTCCAACTAAGAACAGGGTGTAGGTAATCACAATATCGGCTTCATGAAACTCATGGTTCTTGGTGGGTCTATAATGAAAGATGCCAAATGCTGCTAGAAGAGACCCCAAGGCTATGATCCGAGTCACAGCTCCTATCCAAGTATGAAGAACTGAAACTTTCGTGTACAGACCTTCATAGATAAAGCCGAGCTCAACTTCTAGGATCCCCAAAGCTTCTTCTTCGTTTAGTTTTTTGAAGAATTCCCTGCTATCTTCGCGTTGCTCGGAGCTAAAGATGTTAGTGACCATAAGACTCTTGAAGTTGTTGAAGAACCAGAAAGAAAACTGGAGAATGTCGAGGTTTGTCATATATCTAATAGGTTTTTCTAGCTTTATTGGTCTCTTTTGTCTCGCATACTGTCGGATGTAGTTGTGCGTTGAGTTATCTGGGCGGTGGCTCCCATCGGAATCCGAATCAGGAACCTTGAGGATAGAACCCCGGAACTTGTCTGAGCTGGCGAGGTACAAAGCCATGGTTCTCTCGAGATACTTAGAGGTCCCAGCAATGAACAGAAGCAGTATGATAACCCAAAGCGTATTGGGTAGAGATTGGATAACCACATAGGCGCCTGAGATGGCATGTAAACCTAGGCTGAGGAAGTGTCTGTGCCAAAGAGCATTGTCCTCGATAGAAAATGCAGTGATAGTGTCTGGTCCACCAAGATGTAAGAGCAAAAACGGTGCCCACAGAGCCATTAGCTGTTTGTCATGAGGAGGATCCTCCGGTTTTGATTCTTTCCCTTGATTCTTGGCAATGAGCCCGATTGCAAAGTTTGCAGACCAGTCTGCTACGAGATAAGACAACCATATGACTAAAACTAGGAACCTATTGGGTGTTCTTTTCCTCAACGGAGCTAAGATGATGAGAAGTGTCTGAATCGAGAGACTGAGAATTACCATTGCTCTGATGTTCCATGCGTCCCAGACATTTTTCATATGCGTGGGAATCACTTGTACCATCTTTCTCTTCTTATTCTTCTTCTGATTAATGTTTAGATTCAGAGAGACTTAATGTTTAGATTTACCAAATACTCGGTCGTTGATCTTTTTTATATTACCGGAAGTCTTCTCACTCTTTTTTTTTTTAGAAACAATTGCAGTCTAGAGCTCTTTTAATACTCATATTTGCAGTCTATAACTGCTTTGTTTTTCAGCATAATGTATTGTGTAAAAAGACCCAATTATCCTTTTCAGTTTATTCCAGCAACCATTTTTATATGGTTAACGATCCATTGTGGTCAGGTACAACAGTTGGTCAAATACAACCGATGGTCAGCTAAGAATACAGAGTTCTAAACGCCATTGGAGTTGCAGGTCTACAGAAACAGCTCCACAAGATGGTTAGTTATATATCAACAAGCAGGATTCAACAGACTAACTCTAAACAAATGTTGTAAACTAACCATCAAAGGACAAAACACCAGTCCAAATGAATATGTAGAATTCAACAGACTAATACAAGGATTATATTACTGTGTATTGGAATTCAGCAGACTAATGTAGAATTCAGCATAACAGATGGTCAGCTATAACAGATGGTCAGCTACAACAGATGGTCAGCTACAACAGATGGTCAGCTACAACAGATGGTCAGCTACAACAGATGGTCAGCTAAAATACACACAATACAGGATTCTGGTTTAAAACGCCATTGGAGTTGAAGCTCGAGAGAAATTGAACATGCTGAAAGAATTAAAAACGAAATTAGTAGGTTTGCGAATTACATGAAGTTAACGTGAGTAATAGATACAAGAGATTTTCCTTCTTTTGCTTAAGTAAAGAACAACCAAAAATATATTCTCTGTAAACGATTTTAAGAATTCGTCTATCAATAAAAACTCTTCATCCTCACAGTCTGAAGAAGACCATAACAATCAGCAAAAGACCAGCTTAACACTTTCACGTGCTTAGTAACAACTCTAAGGCCACCTTAAATAAATGGTCAGTTTATTCCAACAACCATTTGCATATGGTTAATGATCCATTGTGGTCAGGTGCAACAGTTAGTCAAATACAACCGATAGTCAGCTTCACCAGATGGTCAACAAAAAATACAGACAATACAAGATTGGGTAAACGCCATTGGAGTTGCAGTTCTAGAGAAATCGAACATTCTAACAGAACTCAAAACGAAATTATTGGGTTTGCGAATAACATGAAGTTAACGTGCGTAATAGATAGAAGAGATTTTCGTTCTTTTGCTTAAGTTGAAAACAACAAAAAAATATACTCTGTAAATGATTTCAAAAATATACTATCTGTCAAATTTACTATCGCTCATCGTTTGAAACTACTCATCGTCTGGTTTTAAACAAAACCATTATTAAATAGAATGAGGGGTAAAAGAGTCAGATCATCTATTTCATTAACTCTAAAAGAATTTTAGAGTACAAAAAAACAAGTCAAAAGAAAAAACAACTTTAGAAGATAATTAAAATTATAAAATGGTCCTACAGCGAAAATCTCCCTTTTTTTATTGTTTTTTTGGTTTCCTTTTCATTTGAGAGTGAGTAGAAAATTATTATATATACAAAAGTTTCAAAACCCCAAATTTAATATTTGATGGATAGAAAACAAAAGGGCTTGACAGAAAACTTAAAAATGAAAGAAAATAAAATAATAGTAGTCTCCTTTGTCGTTTTCTTCTGAATTCTAAGTATTAAGTTAATGGATGGATTATGGTGGATCACATCTGTTAGTAGATGACATGTCCATAAGACTATATCATGTTTTTCATAACAATAAATCTTAATAGGTTAGTTGAAATATGGATGTTTGGTAACCGTTCGGGTTTCAGATTAATTAATTCAGGTTTTAGGTTATCGAGTTCATAGATTTAGGGTTTATTCGGGTTATTTTATTTTTGGGTCGGGTTTGGGTTACTAAAAATTTCAGAATCTTCTGGGTTCGGATATTTTCAAAAAAAAAATTAAAAAGTACTAGAAATACTAATAAACTCAAAAATAAACAATTTTTATTTTAAAATATCATTAAAATACAAAAAAAAACATAAAATTGAGAAAAATATTAAAAAATATGTTAAATATCTAAAAATTTAATATGAAACACTAAAAGTTATATCAAAATTTTAAAAATACTAATAAATATTGAATATTTAGGGTTAGGTTCAGGTAATTCGGGTACCCAAAATATTTCGTGTCGGGTTCGGGTTATTGAATTTAGTACCCATTCAGAACTGAATTGGAATATTTTTTATTTTGAAATTAACATTTGTAATGAGAGTTTAAATTATTAAATATGATAATGCAATAACTTATAAATTATTAAATATTAATTTAGCTAATTTAGATAAATTCAATCTATTATTAAAATTGTGAAAAAATAGTTTATGTTTTAAAAATTTAATGATTTTTAAATATTATTTAAATTACAAGATTTATATTTTGCTGTAAAATATCTAGTGAAAATAATAAATAAGTAGACTTTTGACCCACGTTATACGTGGGGGGAAATATGACATGGAATGAAATATTTATATTTTTATACATTTATAATATTTTTATTGTTAAACTTTTACTCACTTCTTTTAGTCAATTATGTTTTAAATGATTATTCAAATCCTCTTATATTAAAAATTTAAAAGAGAAGCACTGGAGGCCACATGTTAAGCCCACAATTAATCTACTAATATTTATTTTTAAATTTTAATATCTTAAACTTGTTGTCAAACATATATTTATTTAATTCTTTTGTAATTGATTATTATTATCCGTGTTGTCAAACAATATATTTTTGATAATATCAAAATTATATAAATTAAATAAATACTTACTTTATTCAAAATCATCCTCTTGTATATTGTGTTGTTTTATTTTAGAATTAAAAAAGATATTAAACTTTAGTTCATGTTTTTTGTTTATTTATGGATGATCAAGCGAGTTGTAAAATCTGGAAGCAAAGATGACTAAATTTATTTTTAATTATCATTTAACCACAAAAAAATTTAGATTCAATTATAATAATATACCAAAACGTAAATTTGTTTTTGTTCAACTCAATATTTTTGTAAAAGAAAAATAATAATAATTTATAATATATATTATAACTTTTTCCCATTTCAATTTAACCCATACATAACATGGGTATTAACCTAGTATATATTATACATATATGATTTTAACATAATATTAGTTTATTCTATATATTAAATAATGTATGTAAGTCACTTAAATTTTGAATATTAACGTATACATAAGTATTTATTAATTTGATATGAATTAATAAATTACTTATGTTCATGTTTTTTAAGAACTATAAACAAATAAAAATTAAATGAGGTATAATACATATTTAAAACTAATAAAAATGCTATAATTAGATACAAAATTTTTATTATCCAGTGTTATTGGTTAGTAATTTTTTTTTAAATAAAAAAAAAAAAAATATCAAATCTTTACTATTTTATTTTATTGGTTAGTAATTTAAAAAAATCTAAATTAAATTTAATATTAGTTTATGAACGAATGCTTGTTTGAAATAATTAATATGATATAATTATATATCAATTCTTTATTATTTGATTGGTTAGTAAATATATGAATGACATTTATTGTAATTATTCTTGTAAACGAAACCTTATTTCAAATATTTTGTAAGAGATTTTGAAGATGATCATGACATACATGTAAATAACATGTAAGGCTAAAGTTATTCCTTAAAAATGTTCTTGAACTAATGTATAGGGGATAAAATTTTCTTTAAAATTATTAAATCCTAAAAGGTTAAATATTATTAAATCCTAAAATAGTGTAATCTAGGGATATTTTTTAAAAAATCTTAAAATTATTAAATCCTAAAATCTAGGGATTTGTTTTTTTAAATCGTGATATATTATTGTAGAAAATAATATTATAAAATTATAAATATTTAAAATAAATAATAAATAATAAAGAATATTCTTATATAGATATTTTTAATGTGATATATTATTGTAGAAAATATATTATTGTAACGAAATAATTTTCTAATCATCTTAGAAAATCGTTACTAGAGTTGTACCCACGCAAAAACGCGTGTTGATTTTTATTTATTACTAACATTAATAATTTATACTTTAGATTATTAAGAGTAATAGTATATAATTCTAAGTTATACATGATTTTTTGTTTGATTTCAAAATTTATTTAGGTAATTAAGTAATATTCATTTGTTAAAATATTGTTATAGATTTTAGATTGTAAATAGTGTTCGTTTTAATGTAGGTAAATTAGTAAACAAATGTATCATAGGGCAATGTGTTTAATTTAGGTAAATTTTAACCTATGAATAAAAATTAAAACCAAAATACATTTTGATTTTTTTTTAAATATATGATCAAAATTTAACATATGATTTAAAAAGCTAGAGTTCAAAATCAATGATGAATATTTTTGTACGTACATTCAAATTTGAAGTTTCTTTCTTTTTGTTAGTAAGAAATATTTTAACTTAGATTTTTATTAAGATAAAATTTGAATTTATATACCCTAAGATATTTGTGAGAACCACTGTCAAATTTGTGGCTCTGAAGACGAGACAGTCAACCACATCTTGTTCGAATGTCCGCCGGCAAGACAGACCTGGGCTCTAGCGCACGTGCCCATTAACCTCGAGAGGGGAATTTAGTGTCTCAATCCTGTACAATATGGACCATTTATTTTGGAGGTTACCAAAGGGTTACGACGAGGGGTTTACCCATGGATTTGTTGGTATATTTGGAAATCGAGGAATGAGAAGGTATTCGGGGGTGGATCCCTATCCTCCGGAGATCGTGGATCGGGCTATGTCACATAGTATCGAGTGGATGGAAGCTCATAGAGAGGAGGAAGAGGAGAGTGGTCGATCGGAAGAACAGAGACAGGAAGGGTATGAACGTGGTGGATATACTTGCTTTACCGATGGCTCGTGGGCCTCCAAAACATCTATATCCGGTCTCGGTTGGGTATGTTTCGATGAAAAGGGAGAAAATCAGGTGGTAGGCTTAAAAGCGACCCCGGGGAGCTTGTCCCCCCTCCATGCGGAAATGGAGGCGCTGTTATGGGCAATGCGGTGTATGGCAGGACACGAGCGCCGGGAGGTGCACTTCCGGATGGACTCAATGGACTTGCTGGATATTATCAACAACCCTTACGATTGGCCGAGTTTCGAGCTGCAATGGGACGAGTTCCAGCAACTAAGGGAGGAATTTTACATATCAACATTCTCGTACACCCCAAGAACTCTTAACTCAAAGGGCGATTGCTTGGCAAACCATGCAAGACGGAGGGCACCAGCTTCAGCGTTTGTCGGCCCCCACCCTCCCCGATGGATCCACGATTTCTTCTAATGTAGCTTTGTTCTATAGTTGCCGGCAAAAAAAAAAAATACCCTAAGATATTTATGAGGAAGAATATTCTCTTTTAACTTGTAACAATATATATATATATATATATATAAGATANATTTGAAATTACATATTTAAAGATTTTTTGTATTGAATAATCACGATTTTGAAATTATATTTTTCTTAAATATTGTTGTAATAATATTAGTTAGAAATATATATGATCTAATTTGTATAGTCTTTAAATTAATGGATTCATTATAACTTTTTAAGTAGATAAAATCTACTTTTACAATATAGATGACTATTTGATTGCAAATTAATTATGTTTTAATATAATAGAAAATTTGAAAAATAAATAGGTATCTATCTGTTTAATGATTTGTTGGTATTTTATTACAATTATGCAATACAAATGTAAAGTAGTTTTTATGTCAATAGTCCGGCTGATGTGCCGTGGTCCGATTGTCGGCAAGGTGCTTTGCATTCTACTCTACTGAACACATTTTCTTATACGAATTCGTCCGTGTCCTTCCGACTCCGAATCAAGTTTTGTTATTAGAGATCTTTGACAAATGGAGAAGATATGTTACATAGATGTTCAGATAATCAAAGTTCATGATAAATTGATGAAAGTAATAAGAAAATATGTTTATGAATAATTATTATTAGACTCGAGAATTATGTAGTGAAATACATCTTTTTATATCTTATATATTAACTGGGGATCCACTTAGCCTATATGTCATTCATAGAGTAAATTTAGGAAATGTTATATTTAATTTTTTGGAATTTAAAATAAATAACATTAAATATCAAAGTAAATTTAGGAA
>OVAO01001778.1:0-14190 GCA_900406285.1 Biscutella auriculata
ATTTGTATGGATCTAGTAATTTCGATTGAAATGTGTGCTATTTCAGTCAACTTCCCTAATTATTATAATAACATTTCTAAAACAATTTCATTGTCTCGTAGGTAACTTCATTGAGTAAGAGAAGACATTACGAGTTAGAAACCTGAGGTAGGATTTGCGATGTGAAAAGTACCATCAGAGATCGACTTGCTAAAGGCGAAAAACAAGTAGATGTATAATTTTTTGATGCACATGTTCCCAAATTTCAACCTACCTGTTGGGCAATATTTATGCGCCAAATGCCTTGCGTGAAACCCGGTGGAATATCTGGCGAAACGTCTCGAGAGGAACTGGGCCTTGCGGTAATATGGGCCTGAATCCTGGCGGATTGCAGGCTTATAGGAGGTGGTGTGGAAGGTATCTCAAGGGGAGATCCATCTTTATATCCTCCAACAACCTTATCACGAAATCCTTGCGAGAGGATCTCGGGATATCCAAGAGAATCTCGCGAGGAAGCAATAAGGGTACTCGTATTCCCACCAGGAATAAGAAGGTCTTGCTCCCCTATAAATAAAGGCGCAACCACCACTATAAAGGCATCGAACAAGAACCTAAGAGAGCGACGACATTAACCATAGAGAGGATTTCTTCCCCGCATCATCCGTAGCTTACGAGGAACACGATTATTTTTCCCCTACAATTGGCGCTAGAGAGAGGGGAGTAGGAATTAATCAACTACGTGAGACATGATAAACGGGAACAAAAGCAACTCTGGTGTCACACCTGTTGGGGAAGAGACCGTCGATGTTTGCCTCGCTAGGTTGGAAGCATTCGCCACCGAAGTGAAAGAGAACGAGGAAAGAGTGGTGCGGCTCGAGGCGGAGAATGCTTATCTCCGAACGGAAAACGCCTCCTTTGCCAACAACCGCAGGGGTAGCGACACGAACGCAAGTGCCATATTTTGAGCACCCGTTAATCCTATGTAGACAATGAACGAGACTCCAATTTATCCGACGAATAGATCAGTCATGCATCATAGAACAACATCAGGTGCTAACATGGGGGGAATCGATCAAACGAGGGATGATGAAGCCTTGGAGGACGTGACGGTTCGAGCAGCGCTATCTAAGCGACTGGGAGAGATAGAAAATCTGATCAGACGCCTCCCCGGGGTAGCCCCACCAATTTCGAAGAGCGCACCAGATTGTTACGCAGACACCCCGTTCACCGACGAAATAGCGTTGACTGAGATGCCTCGGAAATTCGTGTTTCCCTCAATGAAGATGTATGACGGTACGACGGATCCTGTTAACCACATCGCCCAGTACAAAAAACAGATGTTCACCACGGCGGTACCACGAGATTGTCGCGAGGCAAGCATGTGTAAGGGATTCGGTTCGAGTCTAATCGGACCCGCCATGCAATGGTTCACCAACCTTCTAAATGTGTCAATAGGTTCGTTTGCCGCTTTGACTAACTGCTTCCTGGAATAATTCGCAAGTAGCAGGAAGAGAGTGTAACAGACGACCTCTATGAGATAGTGCAAGAAGAAGGAGAATCCTTGCGCGACTATGTGGGACGCTTCAACAAAGAAAAAATTGCAATATCTAGTTGTAACTTAGCTACAACCATGTCCGCATTCAAGAGAGGTTTACTCCCAGATGGAGACCTCTACAAAGAACTCACCAAGTATTAGTGCAGAACTACGGAATATGTCTTATCTAGAGCATGGGCACAAATCAGATGGGAAGAGGATCCAACTATCTATCGACAACACTTACCCGACTTGAGTCGTGAGTAATGAGGCGCGAGAAAAAACCAAGGGATGACAAACCTTACCACAACTATTCGAACGGAACCAACATAAGGGACTGAAGATCAAGTCGAAGCTGCAAACAGCAAATAAGAGCGCTCACCACTCCCACATAGGTTAGTTAGTCATTCAATTCCTCGCTTATGATTTACCAAACGGTCCAAGATCATTGCTTTCTCACAAATATTAATATACTTCTTAGTAAAATTATTAACAAATAAAAGGGCAAAGCACCCACCAAAAAGACAAAATTCCTTGCTAAAGACCAAGGAAAACAACAAAATTCATGGCTAAGGGACGGAAAACCCGTGCAAAATTCCCACAGTAAATGCTAAAACCGTGCGTAAATCTCTTGGAAAACACTTAAACTTCGTGAGATCCCTTGACCAAACGCAAAAAATTCGGTTCACAGGATGGAAAATCCGGTGGAATTGACCTCGAGAAGGCAAGAACCCGAGCAAAGGATTGTTTAAAGGAGCAAAACCCTAGGGAAAATCTACCCGGAAATTAGATCCTCCTATGGCCTCCAAGACCATCGAACAAGGAAATTCCGATGGAAAGAGATTTGTTCAAAGCTTCAGAAAAGAGAGAGAGACAAAGCGTGCAAGGGGAAGGGAAGAAGGCTCATTGCCAATGAAATAATATACTCTTTGAATTCTTACAAAGAAAATAAAGAGTTGGGGCAAGTTGTTGGGCAATATTTCCACGCCATATGCCTTGAATGGAACCCGGTGGAATATCTGGGGAACGTCTCGAGAGGAACTGGGCCTTGCGGTAATATGGGCCCGTATCCCGGCGGATTCCGGGCTTATAGGAGGTGGTGTGGAAGGTATCTTGCGGAGAGATCCATATTTATCTCCACCAACAACGTTATCACGCAATCCTTGCGAGAAGCTCTCGGAATATCCAAGAAAATCTCGCGAGGAAGCAATAAGGGTACTCTTATTCCCACCAGGAATAAGAAGGTCTTGCTCCCCTATAAATAAAGGTGCAACCACCACTAGAAAAGCATCGAACAAGAACCTAAGAGAGTGGCGGCATTAACCGTAGAAAGAATTTCTTCCCCGCATCATCCGTAGCTTACGAGGAATGTCCCTACACTACATTATGATAATTTTGCTAATAATCATAGATTTAGTTTTTGTTTTGTTTTTCAATTTCCACAACATTGTCGATCACTTTATGATACTTTTGTTCTATTTGGTTTGTTCTATTTTGTTATATGATAAGTTGTTGATTTATGATACTTTCAAATTCAATAAAATTTAATTTGATATTTAAATATTATTTTTTTATAATTTAAATAATGTTCAAACATAAATGCATACATTCTGACAAGCCTTACGTCAGTCTAAGTTTTTTATATTCCTACAGTGTTAAGTCCGTCGAAATTATCGTTTCACTGATGGACATGATTGTCAGAGATCGTGTTTCTATAAAACTCTATGACGACTTATTATTCTGTCGGAAACATATTTATATAACCGACGGACGATGACCGTCTTAGGTCATTTACTCCTCTACCAGTTTCAGATTTTCTTGGGAGTACACGTAGTGTCGACTTCCTAGACAAAACGAGCTAACAACTTGAGTATCCAGGGTCTTAAGGTGGGATTTAAGCTCTGCAGTAGTGGCAGTCACATGGTTCACGAGAGCGGTGACCCTTTGTATTAGTCTGAGCTTGGGAAGCTGCCATCTGTTGCATCATCTGCTTGAGTTCCTTGAATTTCCCGGGTGTTGCAGGAGGTGCAAGTGCTTGCTGTTGGAAAATGGTTGGATTCCTCCAAAATTGTGTAAGGGTCCTCTCTGTTGGTATCCCCCATCGTTGTTGGGGGCTAGTTTGGGTTAGAAACCTCCATTGTTCAGTTGTTGTACTGGGTACTATTGTTGTTGTTGGTTTTGGGTACTATTGTTGTTGTTGGTTCTGGGGGCTAGTTTAAAGTTTCATGCATTACTAGCAAATGGTTTAGCACCAAACTGATTTGAGTTATTACCTTGGTAGTTGTTCTGAGGTGGGTAGAACTGATCCTGAGGGTTCTCGACGTTAGTGCTTATGTAGGACAAGTTTCAATGCTTTTTGAAATTGTTGTTGTACCCCTCTTTTTATTAATTCCCCATGTAATCAATCTCTAGCTCAAAGTCTTCATTGCAGTTTGGTTGTTGCATGTTTGATTGTTGTATGTCGATTTGATTATCAACGAAATTGACTGCAACAACACGTTGATCTCTCTTCAACAGCTGTGCCACTTGGACTTTGAGATCTTGGAACCAGTTGTTCCTCTATCATACTCATTTGCCTTGTTGACACTACTCGCGGCGAGGTTCTCGATCAGTTCGCGAGCTTCCTCAACAGTCTTTGTCATGAAGTCTTCATTGCTCGATGTGTCTAGAGCACTATGATATTTTTCAGCAACACCATTATAGAATATGTTCAGTAGAGTTACCTCATTGAACCTGTGATGTGGGCAGTCTACATCGTATTGCTTGAAACGGTCAAGTGCTTCATGGAAGGTCTCTACTGCGAGTTGCTGAAAATTGGCAATCTTGTTTATAAGCTGAGTAGACCTTGCTTTGGTGTAGAACTGCTCCATAAAAGTAGTCTTGTATTCTTCCCAACTTATGATGGATCCTGAGAACAATTGGAGATACCAATTGTGGGCTTTTTCTACTAAAGAGAACTTGAAGAGTCTGCACTTCAAGGCATCTTTAGGAACTCCATTAGTCTTAGTGGTGTTGCATATCGATTCAAACCTAGAGATGTGGCGAGTCGGGTTCTCGCTAGCTATTCTGTGGAACTGATGCTGCTGAACCAAGTTGATGAGACCTGTCTTGATCTCAAAATCTCTTGCCTCCACTGGAAGAAACTGAACGCCTTGTCCCATATGGAACTGAGTAGTAGGCGTGTCATAGCATCTTAGGGTGAGTCTCGGGGCATTACTCTAACAACTTTAAGGGCATGCTGGTCTCTTGCTTCAGCATGTGGATTCAGACCTGCTTGTTGTTGTTGATTGCCACCTTCAGCAGGTGGCGAATTGTGTTTGTCTCCCAGTAGAGGGTTGGGAACCAAGGGCAGTTGAAGCTTTTGCTCTCCGTCATTCATCTCAACTCGAGATTGTTTTCATTTCTTAGCTTGTCTTTTTAGACGTCCGAGTGCGTTTTCCAAGGGCAGTGGATTGTCAACTCCTTTGCTCCTAGTATGCCTTGTACTCATACACCTGAAAAAGACAGAAAAATGGAAAAAAGTAAGTCACAACTAAGGAGTTCGATCGAACTGGAAGGGATTGGGTCGAACTAAAAGTTCGGGACAGTGAAGTTCGATCGATCATGGGGATGTTCGATCGAACTGAAAATTACAAAAGGGTGAGGTTCGATTGCTCTCAGAAGAGTTTGATCGAACTGTAGGGTAAACAGTGAAAATAAAAACTAAAAACAGTTCTAGACGAAAACTCAGTCATAGACTCTAGGCTAGTGCATTTAGTCCCTGACAACGGTGCCAAAAACTTGATGTTTCTCAAGTTTTACCCTAGACAACTTTTATCTGCAAGTGCACAAACAGACACTATAGTACCTAGGGATCAAATCCACAGAGACTAAAGACTAACACGAAGAGACAAGACTGAGAAATGGCTAAAACTAAGATGCGAGTTGGTTGATTGTTTGTAGCAGGCAATGGTGAAGTAATAAAAGCAGTAAAACAAGGAAGCATGTGTGATTTTAGATAAGCAGGTAATCAGACCTAGGGCATCCTAGAAGGAGTTCTAGAGGGAATCGCTTAGGTAAAGTCTCGAGAAAAGTACAAGTAGGATCTATGGACATAGCTTAGGTAGACCTAGTTCAAGAAAATTCAGTAATGGTCACTAGGTTAGTCACTATGTTTCCCATATAGAAGTGACTAACCTAAACTTCCTTAGTTACTGATTCGGGTGATCCAAATTGGTGCTTGTCAGGCTTGGTTGAACCAAAGCCCAAACCTGATTTGTCAGATCGTGTTCAGGCTACGAATTAGCTACAAAGGAAGGATCCCTATTTTTTCCTTCTCTCTAAACTTAGTCAAACATAAACCCTAACATACCCTTCCAGTTAACCCTAGATCCAATCTAATGATCTACTCATACATAGTTGATGCAAACAAACAAAGCATGATTGAAAGCATAAAACAATACTTGTATAGAATCAAAACGGGGGTTCCAGATACAGACTTTTTAGATCTAAATCTTTTTCCCATAGAAAATCAAGTCAAAACCCTAATTGTAGAAAAACAAAAAGCAATAAAATCCTAAGGAAAAACGTGACAAATCGTTTTTATTTGGTGCTTTTATAATGCCTCGTGACGTCATCACGGTACAAGTGTGACTGGGCTTTAAAAGGAGATTTTATGTGAAGTCAGCTTTGAGGTTGGATCGAACTCAATAGGGTTCGATCGAACTAACTTGGTCTTCGGCATCGAATCCCAGATTTGTTTCTCTTGTTCGGATTGCCCTGTCTGGAATTGTGTTCGATCGAACTTAGAGAGGTTCGATCAAAATCAATCTCACTTCCTCTACCGAGTCTGCATTTTACGGATATGGTCCAACTATCTTGGCCGGAGTGGGCCTTCGATTGAACTCAGATGGGCTTCGATCAAACTCAGGTATGGACGGGAATGATTTCTTTAGAATTCGCTCTAAAACGCCCAAAATGCTTCTTATTCTCAAATATCTTCTCCAGACCCTTGAAACCCTGAAAGGAGACGAAAAGGCTCCAAAAGCACATTAAATATCAAAAAGGGGTTCGTAATCCTTTCAAAAGATGAGATTGAAACCCCTCAAAATAGGACTTATCAGCGGGTAAACACAACCATTATGGCCCTTATTCCTAAGCATACATGCACAGTCATTATGAAGGAATACAATCCCATTTACTGTTGCAACATCATCTACAAAGTCATCTCGAAAGTCCTAGCAAACCGTCTTCAGAACTTACTCCCTGGTTTTATTGCACCGAACCAGACTACTTTTGTTAAGGGCATGCTTTTGTTGTATCTTCATCATATGGATTGTGCGGGTCGTTGACGTCCCATACATTTTTGTTCAATTGATTGCTCGATGCATTCAGACTGCCCATTTCTCAATCCAAACCAATGGTGAGCTATGTGGGTTTTTTCGGAGTACCAGGGGGCATCAAACAAGGTTGCCCCACTACAAGAAAACAAGGTAAGAGCGACTACGAGAAACGTCACTCAGGAGTCGCTCATAGCACTTAAGTGACACCAGAGGGACTTTTTTTGGTAATCGCACATAAAAATTAAACTTAAATAAAAAAGTAATATTTAAAATAAAATTAAAACATTAAACAAGAGTTTTTTAAAAACAAACAGAACCGACTAATCATCTCTAGGTGAACGTCCTCCTAAATCTGTCGAGAATTGGTCGGAAGCGTCGGCGACGGGTGTCTGCAACAACGAAGGAGGTATGGTCGGGTGGGTGGTCTTTAGGAAATCCAAGATAGCCGCCAAGTGGTCTGAGTGGCTTGATTCTTCCGGGTTAAATGAGCTTCAACCTCCTCACGACGAGATTTCTCAGCTTGGATGGATTTAAAGTAGGAGGAGCTAGAAGAGCCTCCTTGTAACTCACGTCCGTCTTTCCCCACAACTCCCTCAAGACTGCCAACTCCGTAATTTAGACCTCGCTCGTCAGCAATAATAGACTACAATTTAAAATATATATATACAAATTAGCTTAAATATGATTTATAATAATAAATTTTAAAAAGACTTAGTTTAGTTTATACATGAATGAATAATTCGTTAATCTGCTCTGGAGTGAGCTCTGCAGGGTTGGAGTTGCCATCTGACGCTTGATCGGGATCGAGTTGACTCAACTTCTCATGGCGCTGCTTCTCAAAGGTCTCAACCACATCGTTGAGATTGGCCGGTTTGACGCGCCTACAATGAAAATTCAAAAATTATATTAGAATTTATAATATTTTATGAAAAAGTTAATTAATAATGAAAATACACTTACCAATTCGTGTTGAATTCGGAGATAAATGTTTTGGCCCGCCAAATGTTTGTGGGGACCTAGACCATCCCGGTTGGAACTTCAAGAGTTGGAAGCATTAATTCTTCTCTCTCGAGCTTCTGGGGTGTCCTGGGGCTGCTTCATGGTCTGCCACACATCCTCGGAAATCCACCTCGGGCGCTTCCCCTTTTTCTTCCATCGGGAGAAATTCCCCTTCATTCGACGGACGCAGACGAAGTCAAACTCCTCGAGCACCAATCATGTACTAGCCAGATCCCAGGCATGGCGTTGCTACAATTAATAAATAAAACTTAAATTAGGAGCCGTTAAAATGCTAAATAAATAAAAAGTATTGATAAATTGTATATATACCACGAATTTGTAGAAATATCGGCTCTGGACATGGGAATGAGTTATGGTCCAATTGTAATATGGACCGTCAAACTTGTCCTTTAAAATAATCGAGATGGCCCGGGTAAGATAGCCTTCGTCCCATCGAACCTACAATTTTTAAAAAAAAAGTTGTAATATTCAATCTAATTTCTAAATTTATTATAAGAAAACTCAATTATTCCAAAACCAATATCATAATTCTAATAATCATTTTAATTCTACCTAATTGTTCCAAAATCCATCTAATAATTCTAATAATTATAAAATTTTAAATTACCAGATAGTTTTTATATTTGGGTCCTCGGATGGCACGGGAGAGAGGATGTGCAACCGTTCCCGACCTGGCATACCGAGGATCGCGTTTAAACGGGCTTCGTAGTCAACGGTCGCTGCTTCAGCCGCCGATGGAGGACTCTACTCCGACATGATTGGGAACTCCCAGAATAAGCTTTCTTTGTGGCAATTATGTGTCTTACCATATCTCGACTTCTTTACTCCGTGACTATTCCCACCTCATTTAGATGTTGTCTGCGAATTAACTTGCATAATTCTCTCGTAGAAAACTTGCGCACCAGTTAGAGTTTCATGTGGGTAAACATCCATTGCGTGTTTCCCTTTTCGAAATTATGTTTTATTTTTCCGCAATAGATGACCCAGATGGAGATATCATCGGTGACAATTAAACCAACACGTCTTCCTTCCATTTGGCAGCTGAATGGCCTTTGTATCATCCATGCATATTGGACATGCTAATCTACTATGGGTCGTCCATCTCGAGAGCATCAAATATGCTGGAAAATCACGTATCTTCTACATCAAGACCGCTTTTATGTTGAAATTATTTCTACTTGATATATTATATGCCTCAATTCCCGTTGACCAAAGCTCTTTCAATTCTTCGATCAAAAGTCGGAGGAAAACATCAACAGTGGCTACGTAGTGGCAAAGTAGTCGCTCAATTTAGCTACCACAAGCGGAGTCGCTCTTTGTAGTCGTTAATCGCTTGTTTTCTTGTAGTGCTCTCTTTCCCCCTACTTTTTTATTATCGGCATGAATGTTCTCTCGTGACTTTTGGATCGCGTTACTGCTTCTGTCAGATTCAGGTATCACCCTCGTGGTGATAGCTTGAGCATTACACATCTATGTTTTGTGGATGATATTATGGTTTTCTCTTATGGTACTCTGGATTCAGTGTAGTGTATTGTTGATGTGTTTGATAATTTTTTCCAGATTACAGGACTAAGGTTAAGTGTGGAGAAACCAGTTTTGTATCTAGCATGTGTTTCTACAAAGGTTCAGCAAGTGATGATTTCACAGCTCCCTTTTACCACAGATTCGCTTCTTGTCAGTTACTTGGGGTTATCGTTGACATCTCATCGACTTACCCTACAAGATTGTGAACCTTTGTTGGGGAAGATTCGCCAGCGCATCGAGAGCTGGTCTGTTTGTTTTTTTTTCTTTTTTAGGTCGATAGTTGTTCATTCGTTCAGTTTTATCAAGAGTCCTAATTTTTTGGTGTACGACTTTCCATCTCCCCAGACGATGCCTTGGTGAGATTGACAGGTTATGTTGTGCTTTCATGTGGTATGGGCTTGCCCTGAACCCCAAGAGGACAAAGGTTGCTTGGGAGGATGTTTTTGCACCTCTCGATGAGGGTGGTTTGGTGCTCCAGTTACTGAGGGATACCAATATAGTTCAAGGCTTAAGGCTAATTTGGCTGCACAGGCTAATTTGGCTGCTCTTCTCCATGCCTACGTCTCTGCGGGTAATCTGGATCAAGTTTTATCTGATTTAGGAGGGCTCTTTCTAGACTTCTTCCCCGCGTCAGGGGTCTTGGATATGGAGTAAGCTTCTTAAGCTGAGACGTCTGGCTCTTACTTTTATGTGTTGGGAGATAGGTATGGGCTCCTCTATCTCTTTCTAGCATGATGCTTGGACAACAGGTGGTCCCTTGAACGATCGCATGGGTCCGGTTGGGCCTAATAAGATGATCATTCCATTGGCAGCTACGCTTGCCTCAATTATGACGATGGTACGCCTAGGGCGTTTGCATCACTCCGCTGACTTTTGTGCCATTGAGTCTCTCATCACTCGGCTTCAAGGTAGGGTTCCTATAGTGGTTGAGGATAAACTTATTTGGCGGACCTCTACGAATAGATATGATGCGAGATTTTTTCATCTCGTGTTTGGGCGTCTATTCGCACCCGTGTCTTGCCGATTGCTTAGGCTAAGGGAGTTTGGTTCTCTCAATATTTTCCTCGGTTCTCTTTTATTACGTGGTTGAATGTCCTTGATAGACTTTTTACTGCTTCTCAGGTTTCCGTCTGGTAAGGTGAATCCTTGGCTTGCACGTTCTTGTGTGATATCCCTGAAACTCGGTATCATCTCTTTTTTACTTGCAGGTACTCCTCGCAGGTTTGGCACATGGTAGTTCAAACATCTATGCACCAGAACTATACCACCATCTGTAAATTTAGTTTTTTGTTGAATATATTTTATATTACAAGAAAACAAGAACGACTTGATATACGCTTTCCCTCTCACTAAAACACTCACTTTCGCTCTCTAAGAGGATCTCTCTCAAAATTAAGTCTCAAGTTTGGTGGAAGAGGTTGACTTAGCAACCACAAGGTGTGGACATGTGCTAAGGCCGCACATTAGGATTCAGCGAAATATTTAGTCTATGAAAGTTGGCATCAAAGCAAAGTTTGCCTGAGACAAGGGGAGATTTTGTTTATGAGAATGAGACGAGGAGGTAAAGAAAAGGAGACTAGCTCGACGTCCGCCGTTGAGGAAGACAAACGGAAGACTACGACCACTCATACCGTAGCTCGGCGGGAGAAGAGTATAACATGTGAGTCCCTCGGTGCGACTGTGGGCGAGCTAAGCGAGAAGCTTGAGAGGAGACCAAGAATAATGCTGCCGACATGGATTCTCGGTTTGCCCAATTCGAAGAGTTCATGACGATAACCGTCCAAACCTTACGTGATTACTTTGAGGGGACCAAGGCAAGGTTCTCGGTGATGGAGAAGGACGTCATGTTATGCAAGAGGGCATGTGTGAACGTTGGGGCTGTCGTAGCCGTGGGAGCTGGTCGGGTTGATTTTCCGCGACCATCTCGTTTCAAAAGAGTCTGAGACGCGAAGGATGTTGAGAATTTCTTTTGGCAAATGGAACAATACTTTGACAATCTCAATTTGGTGGATGAGAATGTGAAGAATAAGATCATTACGTCTTACTTGACGGGCACATCTATGCTTTGGTGGCCAAAAAATCATACTGACATTGAGCGCTTAGCTTGCCGGATGGATACTTGGGACGATTTCAAGCGAAAGTTGAAACGTCAGTTCTATCCGGAGAATGTTGTGTACGAGGCCAGAAAGAAGTTAAGGGAACTTCGACAAAGAGGTACAATCTGCGACTACGTGACATAGTTCACAACTCTCATGCTTCAGATTCCGAGGATGACGGAAGATGATCTCGTGTTCTACATCATTGATGGACTGCAAGCTTGGGCGAAATAAGAGTTGCAGTAGAGGGGAATCCAATCCGTCGATGAAGCGATGGCCGCAACTGAGACATTAAATGACTTTTGAACCTTTGGTACAACTGAGTCCTTTAAGAAGAAGGAGAAGGTTCCGGCTAAAGAGGCATGATAATGCTCGATCTTCCGGTTCAAAGAACTCGTGTTCTACATCATCGATGGACTGCAAGCTTGGGCGAAATAAGAGTTACAGCGGAGGAGAATCCAATCCGTCGATGAAGCGGTGGCCCGCAACTGAGACATTAAACGACTTATGAACCTCTGGTACGACTGAGTCCTTTAAGAAGAAGGAGAAGGTTCCGACTAAAGGTGGAGAAAGAGGCATGGTAATACTCGATCGTCCGATTCAAAGAACTTTGAAAGATGATCGCGTCGGGAGGAGTTTAAGACAAGAAAGAAGTCGTTTTTGCCTAAAGGTGGATGCTTCATGTGCAGGGGCCCGCATCCCATGAAATAATGTCGGAAGATGTGTTCACTCTCCGCGATCATGGAGAGTCATGATGTGGAAACTCTCGAGGAAGAACTAAGTAAGATAGGGTCGTTACAACTCCTTAACGCCCTTAAGGCTAATCGAGTGGTTAAGCTAGTGAGCAAGGGGCTCATGTACATGGAAGCTCAAATTAATGGGAAGCCGACCCAAGTGATGGTTGATATGGGAGCCACTCAAAACTTCATGGTCGAAGATGAAGTTGTGAGACTCATAGTCAAATGGAGTAAGAGGGATGGTTGGATGAAGACGGTGAACACAAAGGCTCAACCCGTCAATGGAATAGCTCGAGGCTCGAGATGTGATTGGGAAGTTGGAGTGGTGCCATAGACTTCTCAGTCATTTCTATGGACGACTTCAAGGTGGTATTGGGTATGGATTTTATCGGTGTGGATACTCGAGAAGGGGACTTCTTGCATGATTCCAACCATCGAAGAAAAGTCTGAGGGGATGAAGCAACTCTCGGCGATGCAAATCACCAAGGGGGTGAAGAAGGGTGTGCCCATGTTTCTTGCCATGATGAAGATGGAGGAAGAGGTAGGGAATGTGGAGCCTATCCCACCGGCCATTGAAGCCATCCTTGAAAAGAATAAGGATGTAATGCCTTCAAAGTTACCAGAGAAGTTAGCATCGAGACGAGCGGTGGACCATCAGATCGAGTTGGAGCGATGCACCAGACCAATGGCTATGACACCTTACCGAATGGCTCCATCTAAACCTGTATAGTTGAGAAAACAACTTGATGAGCTATTAACAATGGGAAATTTAAGACCGTCGAAGGCACCTTATGGCACCCCGGTTATGTTCCAAAATAGGCATGATGGGACATTAAGGATGTGTGAGGACGATCGGGCCCTGAATAAGATAACGATCAAGACCGATATCTTATTCCATTGATCGCATATCTATTTGATAAACTCGTAGGGGGCAAAGCTGTATACAAAGATGGACTTGCATAAGGGGTTTTATCAAGTCGCGATAACGAAATTGGAAGAGCCGAAGATAGTGTGTGTAAGGTGGTACAGGTCGTTCGAATGGTTGGTGATGCCTTCCAAACTTACGAGCTCCCCGACCATGTTTTGCTCTTTGATGAACCAAATCCTTCAGCCTTACTTGGATCGGTTCGTGGTGGCATACTTGGATGACATAGTCATCTATAACATCACGATGGAGGAACATGCGAAGCACTTGAGGACGGTTTTTTTAGTACTCTGGGAGAAGCAGTTGTTTGTAAAGCAGGAGAAGTGCATGTTTGCTACCAAAGTAGTTCAGTTCCTTGGTCATGTCATCGAGCACGTAAAATGAAGATGGATGAACCGAAGGTGAAGGCTGTTACGGAATGAGAGGCCCCGACCAAGGTAATAGAGTTGCATTATTTCCCTGGTTTGGGTAATTACTATCGACGGTTCATTCAGGGATATTCGAATAATATTGCACCATTTACGGGATTAATTAAGAAAGGGAACACGTGGGAGTGGTACGAACGTTACCGAGAAGCATTTGGGAAACGAAAGGTTACGGTATGTGATAAGAGTGTTTTTTGGGTCGATTTGGTGGCTTATCAATGTAGTATGGGTAAGATGGGTGATCAGGATGTCGAACCAACTCGGGAAATTAACTCACAAGTTTTATGATGGATTTTACTAAGTCTATGTAAACTAAAGGGGTTTGTTCTGTCACTAACAACTCCTAAGCAATAAAATAATAAAAATAAGAATTTAGAAATGGAGAAAACTCATGGATTAGGGAAATCGATACTGGTAGAGGTTTTCATGCTAGATTGGTTTACTAAACTCCTTTTGGCTTATCTTATGTCTAATAATTTCGAATATATACTAACTCACTCTCGTGATGGAAGCCCCTTTCCTAACATGCTATTACAAAAATCTCTTGGCAATAAAACATGAATAGAAAGCATTAAGCACAATTCCATACAACAATTAGCCAATAACTTAAACAATCTCTTGGAAAGAAT
>OVAO01001779.1:0-14190 GCA_900406285.1 Biscutella auriculata
GTAGCTAACAAACTAAATGAACAAGATAACTAATTTTTGTTTCTTCGGTTTTTGTGCAGCCAATAAATATATTCCATGTCATCAGTTTAGAATCGGTTGTTAAATCTCTTGTATGAGATACGATTCTCGCCTTTATTTAATTTTTTTTTTTTTTTTGAGATTTATTGTTTAAAAACTCAGCTCCACAACCTCATTAAATACGCCGATGCATTTGCTCTAAATATCTTTAGTTGTTACTTTTTTGTTCATAGCATATTAGCATGTGTATCTGATCTTAATTTCTCTCTAAACTTTCCCATAAATGTTTAATTGATTGTAAGTGTTGAAATGTTCAACGCAGTGGATGCAATGAAATACGACAGAGAAAGATATCTACTTAGTTGGAGATAAATAATTCTATTTATTGTCAATACTTAAATCTTTAATTTTTTAAATGTTCTATATATTTTAATAACATAAATATAAACATGCCAAAGATAAATATATATATATATATATTAAATATGTATATCACCTATATCTGTACTTCATTTCGTAGAATTTAATCCCGGCGAGACTCACGCCGATAAATGGTTTCAGCTTCATTCATGCTTTCGGTCTATTAGTCAACGTTAACTATTTGATCAAAATGAAGTTTTCTTACATATTAAAATAAACTTTATTACAATATGTCAATTTCGCATCGAATTTTTTTTAGAAAACCCGACTTATCAAAGGTGGCCGGTTCTGGATCATGTTCACAGGTTTAGTCGGTTTTTAGAATATCTCAAACATGAGTGGAATTTGAAATTTGGAGTGAGATTGAAAATCCCTAAAAACGTCAATCAAAACAATGCAATATTCCAAAAAGATACAAAGATGAAACAACACCAACACACGTGCTTATGGGGACTAATACCTTCACGTCCTCTTATTTCTGCTCCCAAACAGCAAGGCAAAATAAAACAAGATCCTAAAGAAGAAACCAGCAGCAAACGTAATCCACAAGCATTCCCACTTGCTCAATTGAGTAATACCTTGCTGTGCAAGTATGGCAGCGCCACTCTTCAAGCATGTTGACTCCGTTATCTTCGTTCCCAGTGATCTACTTAGGGTTTCAAGGAGCTTCACCTTCCCTGTTTCACTCACTCCTCCTAGAAGGGTACCATCAAATACTTGGACTCCTTTAACAAAGCAACGAGATGGGTCATCAAACTCGTTGATTAAAACAGCCTCGTATGGATACTTGAGCAATGAAATGTAATGAAACCATATCCAGTAGACCGGTATCCGATCTCGATTGACGTAGAATCCACTCAAAAGTAAACAGTAGGCGACATAGGTGATGGTCACCATGTAACTTACCATGATATTTGGAACCACACCGGATATAAAAGTGACGACAGAGGATCCAGACCAAAACGAGGCGTAGATTATGAGGCAGTAGAAGAAGAAACCTTCTAACCCACCGTCCAATCCAACAGCCCAAAATGTGATGGATGAAAATACTAAGGAAGGGGCAATTAGCTGCGGCAAAGATACTAGAGAGTGAGATATGACGTAGGATGATGTTCTGTATGCGTTGTGCATTGTCTCTCTCAAGAAAATGTATCGTTCTTGGATGAAAACTGGGACATTGTCTAAACAACAGTAAAACATTGTGGGGACGACAAATGCGAAGCATTTCATTCTCTCTTCTGCACCTCTTGGAGTGCTATCTAGCTTCCAGTACACAGTGGCTAAGAGAAGAGCAGTCACCATTACAGTAGCGATCCTTGTTCCTACGAGTTCGGGCATTCGGATCCAGTTTTTCATGTATCGTTTGGCTAAGATGAGTGTTTCAGGCAACGACGGGTTTGCGTACGAAGATACTCTTTCCGTGGAAATAGGATTGGCTTCAGATGAGCTTGAGACTAATTTGCCTCTTGAAACACTTGCATTGATCGCTTCTTTTAAGGACAAGCCTTGGTTACGTATGGTTTGTGGCTTTGCTCGAGTGAATTGGCCAAGTCCGAGCATGTTTTTCTGCCACTTTGCGTTGAATTCTACTAACTCTCTGGTTCCTCCAGAGGATCCTTCCAGCTGCCGAATCAAATCAAGTGCAAACTCTGTGGTGTTCTCTTTCTCAGGGATTGGATGACCAAAATCGGAAAAGAATCGAGGCAGACTAGCCGGAGAACCGTTGAAAACATTCTTGCCACGAGATAAGATGATAAGACGATCAAGCAAATCCAAGATTCTAACGCTAGGCTGATGGATCGACATAATTACGATACTGCCATTCTGGGCAATTCGTTTAAGGACTTGCACCACCATAAACGCGTTTGTGGAATCCAATCCCGACGTAGGTTCGTCTAGGAACAAGACGATGGGATCATGGATGATGTCTATTCCGATTGAAACGCGGCGCCGCTCTCCGCCAGAGACTCCTCGGTGTCCTTCATCTCCGACTACAGTGTCTGCAGCATTTCTAAGTCCCAACTGATCAATAAGAGCTTGTACACGCTCCATCTTCTTCGACTTGGGCAAGGTTCTTGAGAGACGGAACTCGGCAGCGAACAATAGGGTTTCTTTGACGGTGAGCATTGGAAAAAGGAGATCGTCTTGCATAACATACGCCGATATCACCTTAAACAGCCGAGACTGCAAAATCTTCTCTCCGTTAAGAGTCACTGAGCCTCTCAGACTCCCCTCCGCAACCCTCCCTGCCAAAGCATCTATTAACGTGGATTTCCCTGCTCCACTTCCACCGAGAACAGCGACGATATCGCCGTCACAAGCCTCTCCGGAAACATCATTGAGTAGAGTCTTCACCGAATGAGAGCTTCGCCGCGAGAAATCAAACCGGCGGCGAAGTGTAACATCATATTCGAGGTTGTTAAAGGCTAGGACAAAGGGCACATGTCGTACGTGTAAGGCTTCAACATCTATTATGTGATGAACCGGGTCGTCACTTCCGACAACGACACCGGAACCTTCTTTCCGGAAACTGTCGCAATCTTTCAGCAACTCGACGAGCGTTGGTGATCCGATGGGAGAGATATCATGAGCTTCCGCCAAAACACGTTGCATCGTATCTTACTTTTTAAGCCCTAAGTGATAGGTTTATCAAATGACGCCGTTTACAGCGTTGTTTAGGAAAAGTGTTTTTGTGGAATCTTATATAAGTTTTAAATGGAAGGTAGTAGTATAGTTTAAGCTGCTTTGAGTATTTATGAATAAACTATAATTGGCGTTGTAAACTCCTTGAACAAAAAACAAAGATAAGAAATAGAATGTGTGTGGAGAACAAAGAAGCCACGTACGAAGTTAGTAGCTTACGACTCGTAAACCATCTCTTGCACAGTACATAATTGTACATGAAGTTTCAATTTCGACATAAATGATAACTGTAAATGTACCTACTAAAAACGTGAAGTTCGTTTTTATTGAGATGAATTCGTGATACATGCTTTTTTTCTGTCAACAATTTTTATTTTTTTTTGGGTGAAACATGCTTGGAGAAATGCATTTTGGCTTCTCACTAACAGCATTTATAAAGATGGGACATATCGTCTACCAGAAACTCTAGCGATAGTAACCATTGGTCACTAACCAATAAGTTTCAAACCTTACCGTGTTTAAAACCTGGTTATATGTTTTCTTTGGCTTCTCCAAATCAGAACGCATTTATAAAGATAGGACATCTAATCACGACATCTAGCTCTGATGATAAAGGATTCACATTTGTGAGTACCGTCATCTAGATTCGATTCTCGATCACTACGAATCTAGGTATTCTAATTTTTCCGACAGAGCAGGAGTCTATGTGTTAGTTATCGGAAATTCGATAGAGCAAGGATCCACATGTTAGCTATCGGGTCTGTCAGACTAGCCACATGTTAGTTATCAGTTACCCGACAGAACATGAATCCACATGTTGTTTTCTGGAATGCTGCAACTCACATGTAAATCCGACAGTGGCCGAAAATCGAACTCAAATGACAATACTTACAGTTGTGAGTCTTTTACCACCAGAACTAGATACCCTGATTGACTAATGAACTTTGTGTATACCTATATATTATATATAAACATTGAGATTATTTTATTTTTAAAATTGAATTGTCATATTTTCTTTCGACGTTAATATTTTTATAAAATAAAATTAATCAAATGATTGAGTTTTTTCTGTTTTATTAAATTAACATTTTTAAAAATAAAAAATAGTCACTCATTTTTAATGATAAACGTCAACATTTTCATTTGGAAAATATTAATCCAATGGTTGAATTATTTTTCTGTATAATAAATTCTCTAATTTAAGTTATGAAATTTCAATAATTTTTTATACAACCACTTCATAAATATATATATATTTTTATATATATAAAATACATGACTTTCAATAATGCCACATATTAATATTTAACATACTGTAAAAAATTGTGCACATTTTCTTCATATATTTAAAAGATTCAATCCACAAGACATTCAGATTCTCTGACATTTAAATATTTAATATAAACTATATCACTATGACAAAACTAACCTATTGTAGATGCAAATCGGCTGAGTGATGGAATCAGGAAGCTGGCAGATTAGCATCAGGCAATAAAGAAGAGTCTCGAAGATTTGCTGACGTGGATAGGAAATGTGGGAAGGATGCGCCCAAAATCTTGAAGAAAAGGAAATTAGTTGTATAAGGGAAACATTCCATGTAGTGTTTAGGAAAGTTTCCTAGTCGTTGATTGTATATATTCAGACCTAAAAGTGATTAGTCGATTTAACACTTTTGGGCAGAATAACGTTTAGGTTTTTGGGATTCGAACTCTGATAAAGCTAGAAAGTTTTTGAAGGTGAGTGTTGAACTCGTCTCTGTTAAATCTATTGCTGAGTACGGTTGACCAGAGAGAGTTGGGTGGATTAAGCTACTGCTTTTCGAATTCTGTTAAGAGTAGTCTTAAGGAAGAGAGAAAAACTTGTAAGAGTAGTTCTTGTTGTAAAAGCTACTGCTTATTAATAAGAATTTAGCCACTTGGTCTTGGTGTATCAAGACGTTAATCGCGTGCCATCAGTTCTCTGTACTTACAATTGGTATCAGAGCAGTCACCTAATCTGACTGTGTGCGCTTGTCAATCTCAGGTGAAGATCTTGGGAAAGGTATGGAGAACTCACAACAGTTCGTTGCTGTGACGAAACCTCTGAAACTCGACTCTGAGAATTACGGGTACTGGAAGGTCCATATGACTCAGATGATTCAGAGCATATCTACTGAAGCCTGGACAGCTGTCGAGGAGGGTTGGAAAGTTCCTGTGGTGATGAATGAGAAGAACGAGGAGATCCAGAAACCTCGTAAGCAGTGGACCACAGAAGAAAACAAGGAAGCTATGTATAACTCAAAGGCGTTATCTGCTATCTTCTTTTCGCTGCCTATGACGCAGTTCAAACGGATTCAGGGATGCACGTCAGCGAAAGAAGCGTGGGACATTCTGCAGATCTCTTTTGAAGGAACCTCTAACGTCAAGAGGACTCGCCTTGATATGTTAGCCACAAAATTCGAAAACATTAACATGGGTGCAGGAGAGACGGTGGTTGAATTCAGTAGCAAGTTGAGCTCTACTGCCCATGAGGCCATTGTCCTGGGAAAAACCTACAAGGATAAGAAACTCGTAAAGAAGTTTCTCCGAAGTCTTCCGGCAAAGTTTCGATCCCACAAGTCAGCCATAGAAGTGGCTAAGAATTCCGATGAAATGAAATTCGAGGAGGTGGTAGGGATGATGCAAGCCTATGAGTTACAACTGAAACGTACGGATCAAAACCCTGGGAAAGGAGTGGCCTTTGTTGCTACAGAGGGCAACCACACCCAAGTACCTGACTTGGAAGATCAAGTGGGTTTGTTCGTGAGGAAGTACCTGAAGCAGATGACTCGGGGACAAAACAAAGGAGGACCGAGTTCTGCCAGGTCTGACGCAGATCGGGAAGTAAAAAAGGCTGATAAACAGTGCAATGAGTGCCAAGGGTTTGGGCACTTCAAGGCTGAATGCCCGAATCTGAAGAAGAAAAACTCAGTGCAGTGTTATGGGTGTAAAGGCTTCGGTCATACCAAAGCTGAGTGTGTAAGCTTTGTGAAGAAATGCGAAAACGCCTACATTTGCTGGAGTGAAAGTGAATATGATAGTGATGAATCAGAGAATGTTGAGATCCTGAATAACTTCGCTGCCTTTCTAGAAATAGAAGATGAGGAATGCAAGGTGGTTCAATCAGAGAGTGCGTTGACAGGATCAGAACAGATGGGTGGAGGTGACAGCTCTGATCTCTCTCTAGAATCAGAAAACCTAATTCTGGTTGAGCATCTAGTTAAGATAACTGAAGAGCTTCGTGATCTGAAAGCCGAGAAGGAAGTATTATCTTTTGAGAACAAGGCATTGAGCGAGGAGGTGTCTGCTCTCAAGATATACCTTGCAGCTGAGATGGCAAAGTCAACTGAACTTGAAGGGAAGTTTCAAGAACAGTTGAAGAACATTCGTATGCTCACAAATGACACAAAGGAGCTGGATAAAATTTTATGCTCAGGCCGAGTAGGAAACGAGAAGTTCGGTCTTGGATATGAAGGTGTCTCAAGAGAATCCACGACGAAGTTCGTAAAGGCAATGCCTGCCAAGCCCACACAACAACAAGAAAATAATCTTTCTCATCAGAGGTATGACTCAAAAAGGTCTCAGGCTGACACTAGGGGTCACAGTACACGCAGATCAAATCAGACCACACCATGGGTGGATAGGAGGAACGGTTGTTGGCACTGTGGCAAGGCTGGTCATTTCAAGGCATGGTACTACAAGTATCAGCAGAAATGGTCAAGGAATTACCACATGCATGAGTACTACCCTGATCAGCATAGGTCAAGACAAGTGTGGATGAGAAAAGACAGGATGTATTGCAATGTCGCCTACACTGCGGATGCTCCTGAACAGACCTCCCCAGCATGGTATTTCGATAGCGGCTGCTCAAGGCACATGATAGGAGCAGATAGCTGCCTAAGGAAAGTCAAGGAAGTCACCTCTGGGAAGGTTACCTTCGGAGATGGAGGAAAGGGGTAGATCAAGGGAAAGGGTGAGACAGCCGGTGCTGACAGTCCTGTGCTTGATAATGTATTCTGGGTTGAGGGTCTAAAGGCAAATTTGAAAAGCATAAGCCAACTATGTGACGATGGTCTCACGGTCACTTTCTCAAAGAATGGGTGCTCTATTGTGGATGAACATGGATGCATCAAGCTCGAAGGATCTTGATCCACTAACAACTATTACATGTGGAAACCTAGCATTCCCTGTCTCAGCAGCATCAGTAACAATGAGTCGCAGTTGTGGCATCAGCGCCTTGAACACCTGAATATGAGAACAATGGCTCGTCTAGCCGAGGAAAAAGTAGTGAGAGGGCTGCCTAAAATAAAGTAGGATCATGCATTTGTATGTGGGCCGTGCAGTAAGGGAAAGCAAGTTAAGGTTCAACACAAAGCCATACCAGATGTCAAATCAAAGAAAGCATTGGAACTAGTTCACATGGATCTGATGGGACCAATTCAGATTGAAAGTGTGGCAGGAAAGAAGTACATCTTTGTTCTGGTTGTCGACTATACAAGGTAGACCTGGGTGAGATTCCTTAGAGAGAAATCAGAAACGTTGGGAAGCTTTAAAATTCTTGCACTACAACTAAAGAACGAGAAGTGGGGAATCAAAGAAATACGAAGTGACCACGGAGGTGAATTTCAAAATGAGTTATTTGATGCATTCTGTTCGACGCAAGGCATTACCCATCAATATGCCGCCCCTAGAACTCCCCAGCACAACAGTGTGGTCGAGAGGAAGAACAGAACCCTTCAGGAGATGGGAAGAGCGATGCTACACGGAAATCAGGTGGCAAAGCATTTCTGGGCTGAAGCAGTCAATACTGCGTGCTACATAATCAATAGGGTGTATGTAAGAAAGGGAACGAATAAGACTCCCTATGAGTTATGGAAAGGAAAGACACCAAGTGTAAGCTATTTCCACGTATTTGGATGTGTCTGCTACATCTTGAACGACAAAGATCAGCTTGGAAAGTTTGATGCCAAGAGTGACGATGGCATGTTTTAGGGATACTCATGCACCAGCACCGCATACAGGGTGTTCAACAAGAGAACGAAGATGATCCAAGAAACGGTTAATGTGGTTTTTTATGATGGGTCTGCTCATGTTGTGTCACTAACCCCGCTGCCTGTGAACGCACCAGGACCATCCACTTCAGAGCCTCTGAATGAAGGTGAGCAGTATCAGGAAACTGATCAGGAGAGCTCTGATGATGACAGCTCTGGACTTCCTCCACAGGTTCATCGGAATCACTCCACACATGATGTGATAGGAGAGATTCAGGGGCAGAGAATCACCCGTGGAAAGCAAACTGACTTTCGAAAACTAGCAAACGGGTCGTTATCGCTCATGGTTCAGTACAGCTGCTTTGTGTCTACCATAGAACCTAAAAACTACTCTGAGGCTCTGAGTGATGAATTCTGGATTGGGGCAATGCAAGAAGAACTGGAAAACTTCAGGAGAGCTGATGTATGGGATCTGGTTCTGAGGCCCCAAGGAGTAAATGTAGTTGGAATAAAGTGGATCTTCAAGAATAAAATCGATGAGTTGGGGACGACTGTTCCAAACAAAGCCAGACTGGTAGCACAAGGATATATTCAGATTGAAGGGATAAATTTTGATGAAACCTTTGCACCAGTGGCCCGATTGGAATCCATCAGGTTCTTGTTTGGCATGGCTTGCATTCTGGGGTTCAAGCTGCACTAGATGGATGTAAATAGTGCCTTCCTGAATGACGTTCTTCAAGAGGAAGTTTATGTGGAACAACCAAAAGGATTCGAAGACCACAAACACCTAGATCATGTGTTCAAACTAAAGAATGCTCTGTATGGTTTGAAGCAGGCCCCTAGAGCCTGGTATGACAGACTTACTACGTTTTTGATCAAAAGCGAATATCTCAGAGGAAGTGTTGACAAGACCCTGTATGTCTTAGACGATGCCAAGGGCCTGATGGTGGTTCAGATATATGTGGACGACATTGTGTTTGGGTCCACTTGTCAGAACCTGGTTGATCGGTTTGTTGAGAGTATGACCAAAGAATTTGTGATGAGCATGTGTGGTGAACTGACTTATTTTTTGGGATTTCAGGTCAAGTAGAGTCCGGATGGGATATTCGTCTCACAAAGCACATATGCGAAGAACTTGGTGCTGAACTTTGGTCTACAGAACAGTAAAGAGATGAGAACGCCTATGGGGACAAATGAAAAGCTCTCTAAGGATGACGAAGGGAAAGCTGTGGATGAAAAGACCTACAGGGGCATGATTGGGAGCCTTCTCTATCTCACAACTAGCAGAACTTATATCAGTTATGCTGTTGGCGTATGTGCAAGGTACCAAGCTAAGCCCAAGGAGTCGCATCGGATAGCGGTTAAAAGGATTATCAGATATGTCAAGGGCACAACACATCTTGGGATTTTCTATACGAAGGAGACAAATGAAAATCTCATGGGATATTGTGACGCTGATTGGGCAGGATCATTAGATGATCGCAGGAGTACCAGCGGTGGATGTTTCTTCATGGGCAACAATCTCATCTCATGGCACAACAAGAAAAAAAACAGTGTGTCTCTATTTACAGCAGAGGCTGAATACATCGCATTGGGAAGTTGCTGCACTCAGCTGATGTGGATGAAGCAGATGGCAGCAGACTATGGTATGACTTCTGACTCTATGCTGATTCAGTGTGATAATCAAAGTGCCATTAATATTGCCAAGAATCCGGTACAACACTCTCGAACTAAGCATATAGATATTCGTCATCATTTTATTCGTGAGTTGGTAGAAAAGAAACTGATTGTAGTTGAGCACATTGGCACTGAGCACCCGCTTGCTGATATTTTTACCAAACCACTTGATTTCAATCGATTTGTCAATCTTAGAAAGGCAATCGGTGTGTGTGAAGTCTAATCTGTCTAGTGAAGTGTGCAGGTCAGGGTCATGAAAGGGGCTTGGAGGATGACCCCCATCGTATGTGAATATATCTTTCGCTATTTATGAGTCCTGTCTATGTAGAGTGGTGTGGAAAAAAGCTGCCTGTCATACCGTTCTGAGGATCTGGTTCCTATTGGTCTGGTCCTATTTCATCAAGGAAGTCAAAGAGCTGTGAGAAGGATGGTGTGGGACTGATTCGCACACTGTATGCTGAGAAGTCAAGTGATGCTACATGTGCAACCCACATTGACTCGGCCAACAAAAGAAAAAAAAATCAAAAGGAAGGTGTCACTCAATCAGTGGTAAAGGGGTTACAGATGTGATTTCCGCCATGCAGAAGTCCGGTACGTATCGATCAGAGGTCTGGAAGAAAAAAATAATGAGGATAAAGAAAAGGAGGTTGTGAGTCAAACTAGTGGTAAAGGGGTTACAAATGTAACTTCCGCCTTTGATGAATCGTGAGTAGAAAAACTCAACAAAATACCCTACCCAAAGAAATATCCAGCTGCCTTGTATGCATCAGATCAGGTAGCCAGAGGATCACAGTGAATCAGGATGAAGGTATGACAGTGCGAAAGACTAGACACGTCACCCAGGACTCAATATTTTCATCACTATGCTGGGGGAGCCATTTGTGTGTGAAAACCCTGAGTACTGAACCTGATCGCTCAGCCGCAGACTCTGGTGAGGTAATTTTTTGTCTGATCAGGTCTCAGTGTCTGTATGTGTCTCATTATGTGTCATTGTTTCAAGTAAACCTCTCATGAGTCGGATGGTGATGATGTCAAAAAGGTGAAATTATCCTAAATAAATTGAGAGATTTGTCCGTGTATAGTACTAATCAAAAGAAAAAATGCACTTATGGTTTCTCTAGTGCTGTTTCTACAGGTTCAGAAAAAGCCCAGGCAGAGATAGGGCCCAGGAAGATGTGTTGGGTTCTGAAGTGGTTCTTGGTGACACGTGTAAGAGAAAGGGAGGGAAACTTAAGTGTGCGTTTAGGGTTACTGCTTCACCTTTTCCTCTGTTGGGTTTTCCAACCGTTGGCATCCCATCGCTTCAAAGGAGAAAGGTCTCGTATTCCTTGATCCCTCAATATCAACGAAAGAAATTAAGAAGGGAGAGAATCAAACTCTAAGAGAAATCTCTAAACATGATGTCGGCGATCGGAAATCTAATGAAGAAACTTCCTCCGTCTGGCGGCGAATCCTCTGGATCAAATCCACTCCCCGGTGATCTGAAGAGGGAAGACGGCTCTGTTCCCCTTTTGAACCCTGAAGATGTCCAGGGAAACGAGCTCGTGGTGTTTCAAGGACCTGTAGCTCCGCCTGCGCTGGTGATCGTGGATGTTCCGGCCCCAGTTCAACAGGATATGCCGGAATCAAACCAGCAACCGGAAAGTCTGCCGGTCGTCCCTTCTCCACTAGTGCATGAGTCTCAGTCATCTCCTCGAGACAGCGCAATTCCGTCTGAAATCCCAGCCTCATCCCCTGCCCGAGTTCCGACTAGAGCTGCCTCAGCGGGTGCCTCCCATCACCCTGAATGCATCGACCTATCGGGGGAATCGTCCCACACTGGTTCGAAAACCAGTCAGGCTCCGCCATCTGTAAGGAAAAGGGCTCTGTGCTCCTGTGTGCGGGTGAATGAGGAGAAGGCCGCGAAGAAGATCAAGTTGGAGGTTCCCCTACCCAAGTCTCTAAAACCCTCCGCCGTGATCGATGGAACCCGGTTTATTTCCCTGACAGCGCAGAACCGGTACGAAATCCTGTCTCAAAACAGGAAGGGCTAGATCAAGGAAGTGTAGGCAAGGTTCGCCGAGGGGGATCCCGTCCAAACTCTCATCGCCGACGCAGGGATCCTCAGCACTGTGTCCCAGATCGACTCCTTCTGTCCCGAGATCGTCTGAATGTTCTGGGCTAATCTCCCTGTTGAGATGGTTGGTTCTGAGTCCCTCTCAGTGACCGTCAGGGGTTGGGAGTACGAGTTCTCTCCTACCAGGATTAACGCTCTCTTCGGTTTGGCCTCGGTGGAACTCGGAGATCACCAGAAAGAGGTGCTGCTGATGTCTGCCAACGAAGTGGCAGAATTCCTGTCTGATGGAAAGGTCATGCGCTGGTCTCAGTGGAAGGTGGGGGGAGTGCAATGACACTGCCAGGAGCCTGTACCGGCTGGCGTGCTCTAATTGGTCTCCGACATCAAACTCTGACTTTCCAAGACTGGTGCGCGTAAGGATTGTCTATCAGATCATGAACCAAATCCCCTTCGATTTTGGGAAACTGGTGTTTGATCACATCCTGGAGCTGGCCAAATCTCCCGAGTCAAAAATATTCCTGCCTTTCCCAAGTCTAGTGACCAGGCTACTGGCGGCTCAGCACCCGATCCCTGTTCCTGCCGTGGTGCCATCTAGCAGTAGCAAGGGCAAAGGACCCAAGGTTGGAGCATCTAAAAAGGAGACAGCGACTCCTCAGACTGCTGCAAATCTCAGGGCAACCATGCGTCAAGCCATCTAGCTTCTGCAAGATGCTTTTGCGGCAGGTAAGTTCTTATGTCTAATCTGTTTTTACGTGACCCTGATTGGTTTTTGACTTGGTATTGCACTCAAGCAGGGGGAGAAGTCTCAGACTCAGAAGGCAGAAGATTAGTAGGGAAGATAGGGGGGTAGTCACTAGTATGTGGGAGACGTAGGGCTTGTCTGTTTTTGCTTCGTCTGAACTCTTTATTTCTTGTATGAACTCTTTATGTCTTGGTTTCTAATGCTACGAATGTACTTGGTTAAGTTTTTGTTCTGATGAATGACAAGTACTACCGTGTTTTTGGATTGGAAATGACTGCGCACCTTCTGTGTATCTGTACTTTCTGTTTTTGTGCGATATTCTTATTCAAGTAAACAGGGGCGCAAGGATTGGAGTGCTTGAGTATCAAACTAAGTAAAAAAGGGGGAGATTGAAGATGCAAATCGGCTGAGTGATGGAATCAGGAAGCTGGCAGATTAGCATCAGGCAATAAAGAAGAGTCTCGAAGATTTGCTGACGTGGACAGGAAGCGTGGGAAGATGCACCCAGAATCTTGAAGAAAAGGAAATTAGTTGTATAAGGGAAACATTCCTTGTAGTGTTTAGGAAAGTTTCCTAGTCGTTGATTGTATATATTCAGACCAAAAAGTGGTTAGCCGATTTAACACTTTTGGGCAGAATAACGTTTAGGTTTTTGGGATTCGAACTCTGATAAAGCTATAAAGTTTTCGAAGGTGAGTGTTGAACTCGTCTCTGTTAAATCTACTGCTGAGTACGGTTGACCAGAGAGAGTTGGATGGGTTAAGCTATTGCTTTTCAAATTCTGTTAAGGGTATTCTTAAGGAAGAGAAAAAAGCTTGTAAGAGTAGTTCTTGTTGTAAAAGCTACTGCTTATTAATAAGAGTTTAGCCACTTGGTCTTGGTGTATCAAGACGTTAATCGTGTGCCATCAGTTCTCTGTACTTACACCTATAATTCTAGAGTGAACTTATCTAGTAACATGTCCAAATTATAAATGAACTAAAGACAAGTAAATTACGAATGAGCCTTTAGATTAAAAATATATGAAGCAAAATTATAGAGGAAATAAGCCTTAAGTTTTGGGTCTTACTTCAATTAACTGATTCAAAGCTACAATGCGTAAAGAAATATTTCCACTCGCGCTCTTAGAGTGTTCCAATAGAATCATATCCTAAAATGCATTTCATTAAAGAAAAATGATCTCAACTGCACTACACTTATCTCAACTACATTCATTTTCTCTAATACATTCCATTTTAACCAATTCACAAAATTACCCCTCCTTCCTTTCATTTAAATTAATAAAATAATAACCTTAAAATTTTGGTCCTACTAATTTTAATGAACGAAGTATTTGTGATCCTACTAGTTTTAATACATAGTATTATTTTAGTTCTACTGGTATTATTGTAGTGCTACTGATACTCGTAGTTCAAATGGAAAATTGGTTTGATAGTACGACTGGTATGAGTATGTTAACTTGGTATTTTTAGTAATACTAGTATTATTGGTTTGGTGCTAATGATTCAACTGGTTTTCTAGAGATCCAAAAATGTATATTAATGTACATTTGTCTCATATTTCAAGGATATTGTGAAAACGGTGTACTTTGATATAAGGGGAGAATATTCAAAGATTGAAAAAGAA